>JAHLWY010000215.1:0-209304 GCA_020002185.1 Paraescarpia echinospica
GACTACGCTGTCAGGATAGGTCGATTCTGCTGCCACCACCTGAGCAGCCAACTGGCTGACTGCCTTGGTAGCACTGGCATCAGCGGGGATGTAAACACCCAACAGCACGACCGAAGAGAACTCTCTCGGGAAATAGAACGGCTTGCAATTGATAGTTAGAGTTTCCAGTTCACGGGAACACGAAGAAGAGACCAGCTGAGTGTCATTGCACCACCGCTGATTCACAAGAAAGCACACGCCACCACCCCGCTGCTTGTCCGTCAGTTCGCTCGATCGGTCCGCTCTAAACAGAGCATGATCAAGGGGTGTCACTGCCGCGTCAGGGGTCGTGGCTTTTAACCACGTTTCCGTAAAACACAGTATAGAGGCGTCTCTTATTTCTCGTTTGTAAGTCAACAGGTGAAGAAGTTCGTCTGTTTTGTTCCTCAGTGATTTGCTAAAACGATAGCAGGGAGTGGTGGTCGAAGGTTGCGCCGGCGAAATCTACAGAGTGCGCCCCCGCGTCTACCCCGCTTGCGTGTGCGGCTTGAGGCGTTGTGTTGTGTATAACCCGTGTTGTCAACAGAAAAAGTGTCCTCCAAGGTGAAGTTTGGTTTGTACTCACAGTTCATGGATTCCCTGATTCTCAGTAGATCTTCACTATCATACTTATATAGATATATAGACTTAAACATTAGAACAATAATCGAAAACGTACACACAATCATCCACCGCCACAACGTGTCGCCATGCACCGGCGCCATCTTGGACTAGACTATTTAACAGATAATTAATTTATGTTAGTTCTAACAAGAGGTATAACAGAGTCTGTGTGCGTTCTGGTGTTATGCAAGTCAATATTAAAAAGAATTAACATACTGGTTGGAAGCATATGGTTATTAAATTGGTACACTAACTCACTCAGCTGATATTTGTATATGTAGTTTAGTTTTAGTAAGTTGTTTTTCTTGAATCATTTATCTGTGTGGGCAAGGTAATGAGACTTGGTAATTATTCTGATTGCTTACTTTTGTATAATATTAAGTTTATTTATTCTTGAGGTGTAAGTATTTTCCCAAATTAGGGCATAGTACTGTAGATGGGGGAGAATTAATGTGCAATACAGAGTTTTAATATATAGTCAAGTAAAATATGCATTAATTTATAAAGCACACCTACGATGGGTGAAACTTTAGCCACAATTGAGTTAATATGTAGTGACCAGTTTAAACGGTCCTCTAGATAAATTCCTAAGAATTTTCTTGCAGTAACTTTTGTTTATATTAATTATATTTATTTTAATTACTGCATCATATTTATTATAGTTTTAATTTTTAGGAATAAATATAATAAAGTTAGTTTTATTTATGTTTACTGATAGTTTATTACAGTAAATCAACGTTGATATCTTATCAAGTTCTGAATTTACTTCTTCAATAAGCTTAGTAAAATTTGAATGTCAGTGAAACATATCTGTGTCATCTGCAAATAAAATAAAGTTGAGAATATTTGTTGTTTTAACAATGTCATTTATATATAAAATGAAAAGAAGTGGACCAAGTATTGATCCTTGAGCGAACGCCACAAGTCACTGTCATATAATTCTGAATCTGATGGGTTATAAGAAACAAATTTTTTTTTTTTTTTCAGGTAATTTCTAAACCACTGTAAACAAACACCTTTTATTCAAAAGCAGTTTTGTTTATTTAGCAAAATATAATGGTCAATGGTGTAAAATGCTTTAAATAGATCAACGAATACTCCTATGTTGTAATACCGATTATCTATATTTGTTGATATTTTATTTATTAGATTGATTAATGCCGTATATGTTCCATATTTCTTTTTGAATCCGTACTGAATTTCAGCCATACTTTTGAATTGAGTAAGGAAATTATTAACTCGGTTATACATTAGGCGTACAAATAATTTAGAAAAACAACGTAATATAAATATTGGTCTGCAATTACTAAATAGTTTTGGATTTTCCTTTTTGAATATAGGTATAACCTTTGCAATTTTGAGTTTAGTGTCTTAAAGTGTTAAAAATTTGCTTCGTCGTCGACAGAAAATGTTGCATATTGGCTAGTTATTAGCGTCCCCTCTAGGCACAGGTACGGTGGAACGTACTAGAATTATACGATCGATACGCCATCAACATCACCACCACCGAGAGTGTGTCACAGTACTAATATTCACATGCAACAGTGGAACACGACTAACATATAAAGAAGTCGACAGCACGGTGTGCGATTTGGTGTAAGTAATATGTTCATAATACCAAAAACATTTGAATCAGGAAGCAGTGTCACTCGGCGGCATGTTATATTGAAATTGATCGGATATCGCCATCTTCAAATGTCGTCTGAAGACACATTTCTTTTGTGTTTCGTATTAGTGTCACTCTAGATGAACACTGCCCTCTACTAAAACCAATTTTAATTAGTTATCGTATTCGTATAATGATTATTCATTATTCCTCAGGTAAACCATTTTATATCAAATGTTTTACTAAAGTATTTATTATTATTAATCATACATATATATATATATATATATAATTATTTATGTATTAGTATCATTTTTATATAGTTATTGTGCTAGATTGATTATTATTAATATTATTTAATTTTGATGAATAACTGCTATTTATTTACTTCTTTATTTAGAAATTCTACTTTATTCAATATGTATGTATTTATTTATTTTATTCTTTACCACTAATATTTATTTTAAATTAATATACATATACATATTTATTGCAATTCTACCATTTTTATGTATTTTAATATGTTGTGAAGCGCCACGAACAATACTGGATATGGCGCTATACCAAATAAAATATATTATTATCTGTTTCTCCGGGCTGTTATAACTATGCTGTGATTTTGATTATAACTCTCGTTTTGAAGGCAACAGTCATCTCTTAAAATACACAGAAGCACGTATTATCACAATGACATTGGAAGGTTAGTTTATATGACAGTAGACCTTATAATTCCATTCGAATAGTAACGTTAGTCATTTAAATTATTAAAACCCAGCTTAATTATGTTAACTCAACGCGACAGATGACGCTACCCAAGTGAGTTTGCTTCCAGATTTAAATGGTTTGATAATACTAATAATATTTTGGTAATATTAATAATAATACGTTAACAATACTAAATAGAAGACAAAGACAAAAATCATACTAATTAGAAAACACAGCTTCGCAATCTCCCAGTTGTAACGACTCGTGCCAAAATCAAATGCAACGTCAGGCGTAAACACAAACAGAGAGCAAATAGACCAACACTTGAAACGTTAGCGGTAGCCATCAGTGACCATATCAAGTTTCTTAGGAGCTGATGCAAGGATTGAAACACGCACACACGTCACACAATTAATGATAATGTATTACCCGTTGCAACGTATTTTAATCGTATAACATACTGTAGTTTGAAGAATAATATAGAGTACGTATGATACGCTCATTGTCAAGATATCAACATTATTTGAACTGGTAGGTTCGATTGTAATAACATGTCCAATATTCTGCAAGCAGAGATGTTGCTCATGGCGAGAGGCTTCACTAATAGACACCGAGCTTTGACGTTGGTTATGACGCGCCACGGTCCTTGTTTTGCTCGACTTATACACGAATACGCCGGCTCATTTGTTAGTTTCTTATACTCCATTCCATTCCGAAGCTGCGTTACACTTGTATATGCATGGACATATATGGCATAATGCGATACCATGTACCATGCGGACGTAACGATACAGCAATTTCGTATGTTATCTACATCTGCTTTAGTTGCTATGGGAGTAAGGATATAATCATCTGATTTTTTACAATATTTAACAAGGTTTAACAAGACTGCCGACCAGAGCTATCAGCTTCAGACGACATGCGGACAAGGAAGCCTTTGGCTTATCGAGAGTCCAACAAGTTTCCACCTACGTATAACCCCTCTCTTCAGATAGATAGAAATTGTATGTGTTAACATATTCACACTGTTAGCATTAACACAATTATCAGATAATTTGTTCCAGTCATTTTGTCCTTTGAGAGAATGAGTACTTTGAGATATCCAACCTACACTGTTCCATGACTAATACTGCATTGTGTCCTCTGGTTATACTGCCTTCTTTCAGTGTGAAGAAACTATTTCTGTCAATATCCTCATAACCATTCAATATCTTAAAAACATATATTTGGTCTCCTCTTAGTCTCGTAGTCTCTAGTGTTGTCAACCCACATTCTAATAGGCGTTTATAATAACCAATATCTTTCAGTTCAGGAATCAGCTTAGTTGCTCTTGTTTGCACTCTTTCTTTCTAGCTTATCTATGTCCTTTTTACGATGTGGCCCCCATGCTTATATACAATTTTCCAAATGTGGCCTAACTATTGTTTTGTACAGTGGCACAATTAGCTGTTTCTCCTTATATGTGATATTTATTCTAATTAGCCCTAGTATTTGGTTACCCTTTGAAGCAGCAATTCCACATTGCTCTGAAACGTTCATGTCAGCGCTAACTGTTAATCCGAAGTCTTTTTTTAGTACAGTTTTACCTAATATAGTATCCCCCATTATGTATTCTTTGTTTACATTTCCATGTCCTACGTGGATGCAATTACACTTCCCAAAATTGAATAACATTTGCCATATTTCAGACCACTTGACCAATTTGGCTAGATTATCCTGTAAAGTGTGTTTACTTGCATCTGTTTTAACTGTTCTGAACACTTTTGTATCGTCTGCGATTTTAGTACTTTGTATAAGAATTTACTTTGTATAAGAATACTATAGGTCCCAACACCGACACCTGGCACTCCACTGAAAACTGGTTTCCAGTTTGAAATCTCCCCCTCTACTATTACTCTCTGTCTTCTGTCTGTCAACCATGTTTCTATCCAACTGATCACACCATCCCCTATACCATGGGCTTTAGTTTAAGTAACAGACTTTGATGTGACCCTTTATCAAATGCGTTCTGAAAATCTCAGTAGACAACATCCACTGGTGACCCATCATCTACCCATTTTGTAATTTATTCTAAAAACATAAGCGATTGAATAAACAAGACCTAGCTTTTGGGAACCCATGTTGCGATTCATTTATTAATTTATGATTTACAAGGAATTCCACCATGTGGTCTCTAATAAGTGTTTCTAATAATTTGCATAAAACTGATGTTAAGCTCACTGGTCTGTAATCATCTGTCTTGCTCCTCGATCCCTTTTAAAATAATGGTTAATGTTTGCTTCTTTCCATTCTAGTGGAACGATTCCCTCTTTAAATAATGACAAGTTAAAGAATATAGCAAGTGGTGTACTGATTTGGTCTAAAATTTCCTTAAGCTGTTTTGGTGGTATCCCGTCAACTCCAGGTGATTTAGTTTTCTTTCATCATCTTAATTATCTTTGATATAATTTCAAGAGTAACACACAACTGCCCTAATTGATTTGATTCATCCCTCTCAAATTTAGTAACTGGTAATGGCAGTGAACTTATATCTTCTGTGGTATACACTAACATTTTTCGTATAGCTTCTTTTGATAGGTGTTTCTTCCTAGATCGTTTCCCTTGTTTTTTAAGGGAACAAATCTTTCAATAGTGCCATCAATCTCATCTTTCAAAATGGTCCAAAATTATGTTGCTGTCTTGTCCTTCATTAAGTTAGTCGAATATGTGTGGTAAATATTTTCTCATCTGTTTATATTTGCCTTTGTTACATTTCTCCCCCATCGCTTTTTACCATTATTCCCTGATTGTACTTTTATACTGAAATGGATCTGGTTATCATCACTAGATCCCAAAGGTTAATGTATTTTAACATTATCAACTAATTCGTTTTGAGAAGAGAACACTAAATCCAACACATTCCCACCTCTGGTTGGTTCCAAAACATGTTGGGTAAGAAACTGTTGGTCATCACCTCCAGCACTCTCTGGTGACTTCCACTAAATATGACCGTGATTACATTCACCCATTATAACACATTTCCCGTTACTAATCTCCTTTATAGCATTGTGCAGTTTTACATTATCCTGATATGCATGTATAGGTTCTTTATTATAGAGAATTACTCTGCCTCCCCTTCCCTCTTGTCTGTCCTTTCTAAACATGACATAACCCGATAGAGCTAATTCAGCATCTACCATGTCTTGATTTGCCCATGATTCTGTGATGCCTATTATGTCGAGGTCTATATAATATACATAAAACAACTTAGGTAATGGAAAGTGACATAAACAGCATATAATTACAAATACTAATACACAATTGTCCGAAATGTATTATGTTTACGAGAAGGTTGTGACCCATGATAGGGAGAGCTTTGATCCATCCCCTGTAACATTGTTAATATTTTTCAGACGTTTAATGTTTTAGTTCTGTGAAAGCAGCTCATGCTATCTACAACTTCACGGCCATGTGAATAATTACGGATGACTAACGGCGGCTCAAAATCACGATTGCATAAATATAATATAAAATATAATATAATAAAATAAATTATTGTTGAGTAAACATTTCGTGTTCTTTGTACAATTACCATAAGTAGTGCATTGTTGGTAATGGCATATTGACAATAAGAAATACGTATTCTGTCAATATCTGAACCAGTTCTTGACAGATGGTAGTCTAATTTTCGAGAAAACGGGCGCCCGGGGGGGTTGAATAGTTTTCGCGGTGATCTTCGACATTTTTAAGCTCACCAAAAACCTTCAACTGCACACCCCTTGAGACTGACAAAAATGAATTATGAAGAAACAAATTTCCCAAAAAATTAATCCTGTAGGCATTTCTTAGTAGAATATGCCAACAAACGTATTTAGGGTGAGTCGTGTATGCTGAATCAAACAAATCCATGTTAGCAATCTGTGGGAGGGGTCCACGACTCTTTAAAATTGAGAAAACACACAATTACGTCAGCTTAATCCCCAAATATAAACCAGCACCCTTCTAATTCACCTAATAAAACTAACCCATGTTGGCAATATGCGGGAGTGGTCCATGACACCTCAGTTACAAAAAAAAACACTACGTCAGTTTTATTCACCCGAAAACAAAAATAGATAAACGCCGTTCTGATTAACGTAATATTGATCACGCAGGGCCCAATCTCACTATAATAAAGTATTTCTCCTTATGGAGTGAGATTGATAAATAACAATGATATTTTATTTATTTATTAAGACCTATATTTAAATTAAATACATTTTAAATATTTATTAAGAACAAGTGTGAAACAATTTAAATGATCTAAGGAGATCTGCATTTAGACTGATCGATCACCGACGTTCATACCAGCAATACAGGTGTACATAACTGTAATCACTGTTCACAACTATGAAATAGAAGAAAGTAGTTATACAGAATAATAATAATAATCAAATTAATACAATAATCAAAATACCAAAGCTAGGTAACAGTTATCGGTTATTACTAAGACATTACTTAAACATATTAGTTTAACATTGTACGATGCACTATATGATATGATATGGAATGTTAACAGCTGATTATACTTAGAATTATCACAAATATGGTCATAGGACTTCTAGTTTTGTATTAACGATATGATTTGTTTGCTTAGAAGCAAGGCTTCCTTGATATGCAAAATTCTTCTGTTGGGTTCCTTGTCTACAATTTTCACTCCCTCCCAGTCTATGACGTGGTTTTCAGTTGTCGTATGGTCTGTAAGGGCGGATTTATTGATGGTAGACATCAACTTTTTTTCGCTCCTTGTGTATTTCTCAGTGTTCCTCCAGTCTTGTTTTGAGTAGTCTTCCTGTCTCCCCAATGTACTCAGCACCACAATTCTTGCACGGTGTTTGGTACATCAGTTCGCCCTGTTCTTCTAGCTGTACTTTGTCCTTGGGATGTACCAACAGGTGCCTGAGGGTGGTGTGGGGACGCATGGCTGTTGCTACTCCATACTTCTTCAGTACTCGATGTATTCTCTCTGAGACCCACTCTATGTATGGGATGACTACTTGGCTCCGATAGTTGTTGTCCTTAGTCTTTTTGTTGGTCTTTTTCTTCTTACTGCTATCTGTCACCTGTCATCTGTGCCCACGACGGATAGCTACATACTCTTAGAGTTCCTCTCAGGTGTTCCACCTCTTCTTTCTTGTCCCCCTCCTCCCAAGTTATTGTCTCACACCTGTTCATAAGGGTTCTGACAACTCCCAACTTCTGATGTTTGGGGTGGTGGGACGCAAAGTTCAGGTATTGGTCAGTGTGCGTCTTCTTCCTGTACACTGTGGATTTCACACTGCCATCTTCCTTTCTGGTGAACTTTGCATCCAAGAAGGGCATGCTGTTGTTCTCTTCATCTTCCAGCGTAAAAACGGTGCTACATGTGGGGTCTACAGTGTTCATGTGTTGTTGTAATTTCTTTGCCTTTCCTGTGTGTACCAGGAAAATTACATCGTCCACATATCGCTTCCAGTTTCTTGGTTGGCAATCGACTGGTGCTGTGGCTATGATTTTCTGCTCCAGGTCCTCCATGTACAGGTTCACAACAATGGGGGGTACTGGACTGCCCATGGCTACCCCAAACGTCTGCTGGTAAATTTATCCGCGAAATCTGAAGTATGTCGTCTCCAAGACAAATTTCAACAACTCCATGATGTCGTCTACGTTTAGGTTTGTTCTCTTCTTTATTGTCTTGTCAATCTCTAGTCTTTTTCTGATGATTTCGCAAGCTTCTCTGATCGGGGTCTTCGTGAACAGTGACACAACATCATATGACACAAATGATTCTCCTTCTTCCATTCTCAGCTTTGTCATTTCTTTCACCAATTCTTGTGAATTTTTTGTATGGTGTTCTGTTTTTCCCAACAAGTGGTTGTAGTATGTTGGCCAATTCTCTGGATACTCTGTATGCTATTGTCTGTGTGTAGTCGACAATTGGTCTGAGTGGCACCTTCTCCTTGTGGATTTTTGGTGATCCATACATCCGTGGTACTTTTTCTAGCGCAGGATACAAGTACCAGTACTGGTCTTTGGTGATCTTCCCGTATTTCTCCAAGGAATTTACCATTCTGATGAGTTCTGCCTTATATTTCTTGGTCGGGTCCTTCTTTAACATCTCATATGTCGCTTCGTCACTTAGCATTTCTTTCATGTTGTCTGGTATTCTTTCCATGATGACTGTGGCTTTTCCCTTGTCCGCAGGGAGTATGGTGGTGGACTTCTCCTTCTGTAGCTCTTTTAAAGTTGTTCTTTCTTGTCTGGTTAGGTTCTGTTTGGGAACTTTTGTTGATTTAAGAACTCCCGCGATGTCTGCACGAAGTTTATCTTTTTGTTCTTGTGGTAGGCTCCATGTCGCGTGTTCTGCCGCTATGACGAACCCCTCGGTCGTTACTTTTTCTGGCGTTACTGCGTAATTTAGTCCCTTCGCTAATATCTTATTCTGGTCCCCGGACAGTTTGTTTTTCGACAGGTTTATCACCCACCTTTTTAGCTGGGTTCCGGTAAGGTCAGTTTCGTTTGTTCTGTCTCTCTTCGCTTTCAAGCGCCGATTTTTTTTTTTTATGACGCCTTTTTGTTTTCTCGTGTGTACTCTCACTGACATGCGCGATGTGGCGCGTGACGTTTTGTTGTTCTTCCCTTGACAACGAAGTAAACACCATCGTTTCTAGGGCGCGTTTCTTCTCTTTAAACGTGTCCAATTTGTTGTTTATGACACGTATTCTCTCTCTCACTGCTTCCTTCCTGGCCTTGTCCACTATTCGCCTCGCATACGTCGTGTTTATCAAGCATTTCAGACTGAGACTGGGAGGTGTTACATTGATGTCTTTGCAACGTAGCGTAAATACAAGGTGATTTATGTGGCGTCATCACGTCTTTAACACATTCTTGTCCTTATTTTGTCGTAAGATTACTGAACACTCTTCATAATAATTCGTTTTCAAATCAGAAACTTTAATTTTTTCATATTCGAGATGTTTAATTTACCTGGTAGAGGCTTTCGTCAACGCATCACGTAGACTTCATCAGTACCGATGGCACTAAATGACGTCATCGTACACGTGAAGCAGTTCGTTGACGAAAACCTCTACCAGATCTTGGATATAAAAAATTGAAAGTGTCTGATTTGAAAACGAACTATCCTGACGAATGCTCAGTAATGTTACTGCGGAAATGTAACTGTTAACGGACTGAATCAAGTGTGTCGTGCATCACAATAAACACATTGAGAGGGTGCACAACATGTATTGATTATAGTGTGTTAAAAGACAAATTACACGTGTGGTAAATCTAACACTTTTACCCTAATATGATTGCTAGGGTTAAACTTACATAAAAGTCATTGATTCTTCGTGTTTGTCCCCTTCAAACATTGTATACACACTTGTGTGTGTATATGGTATTTTGTAGAGTATGCATAATTATATCACATCAAATATATATTTTATATATGTATTTGGTTATCTATGTGTATATATACACAGGTTTATTTTCTTTCTTCTTGTATTATGTTTCCAATGTTTTAATAAACGAATCCATCATTCATTCAAATGTTATTCTCCTAACAATGCTGCTTTTCATTGGCAAATATCAATTTGTTTGCAACAAGAAGTTTGTAAGAGAACGGTTTTAATCTTTTATCAACACAATCTACATTGCATCGTGACGTGATGAATAGCAGCAACGAAACAATGAATGTCTTCATCACAAACGGCATTCCAATTGAAAGATTTACTGTTGTCGTGTGTATTTTGTGTTCCGGAAATGCGCTCATGAAAGCCGTATACATTTCTAAAAAAGCTATACCTACCCAGCTCTGTATGCTTCGTATGGTATCGGTAATTTATAAGCAGTGCATTTGGGAACACCAGCTGTAATGTCTTTGTATAAACTAGTTGCAAATCTGGCGTTTGTATTCAACTCAGAAACATGGATTATACAAAGGGAGATGTGATTTAATGTCATGTAAGTTATGCCCATTAGCTAAACTATATCACAAAAACACTACAATGTATATTACGACATCGTCATTTATTCCGACATCCGGACCTTGTGGAACACGCGTTTACGTGGCATTAGGGATGTTATGGCTTAGTTATTTGTCTTGTAGGGAACTATTGAACGTAGTAGTTGTGTTTACACATATTCATTGATTTAGTGTCAATGATTCTTCGAAGTAAAACATCGGTGTCTTTTCAAAAATGAAATAATTTATATATAAATATGTCCTTATTATATTAAATAATATGCATGAATGAAGTACACACACTAATCTATTAAACATTAATAATCAAATAAATTTGTAATATTGGCATGTGGTCCGTTAGTAACTAGCATCAAAATACAGATGTCGTAAACACATTTTTGTTAATGATGCAAATGTGTGCAATTACAGGCAAAGTTTCTGAGAAAGTGGTACACTACTAATTGCATGAGCATGTGCGCAACACAATTTCGAGCAGCCAACACGGATTTATGAGGCGTAGAAGTGCATTATAACTCATGTAGCGTGTTACTTGAACGCCATTACTGAAACTGTTGACAACAAAAACAGGTTGACTCTGTTTATTTGGACTTCAGTAAAGACTTTGATTCGGTGTGCCATCCATTGTTAATTCACAAGCTTAGATAACATGGCTATTCCGGGCTATGCATAGAGTGGTTGCAGTCTTACATTGTCAACATAAAACAACGCGTGGTCCTCGAAGGCAAAGCATCTGACTTGAAACCGGTGTTGTCTAGTGTACCACAAGGTTCACAAATTAGACTACTTCTGTTTATCTTGTATATTAACGATCTAACTAATCATGTTGATTCATGTAAAATGTCATGGTATACTGATGATTCCAAATTGTTTAAAGAACTTTAACGGATTGTCAGTTGGTGCAGAAGGATATGGACAGTGCATGTCTTCGGTGTGAGACATAGCACCTTAAACTTAACGTTGAGAAATGCTGCATAATGTCGTTCATTAACATAAAGAAACTTATGTCCTATGACTACACGATCTTAAGCCAGTCTCATCCCAAGGTCACCTCTGTCAAAGGTCTCTGTGTCACATTGACCGACAGTTTGACTTTTAAAGATCATATTAATCGTAGTAGTGTGTATAAAGCTTTTCAAATGTTTGGTTTTATTAAGCGCGTTTGCACAACATTTACCGATGTACAGGCTTTGCGATCCTTGTATATATATATATCTAGTCAGAAGTCAGTTGGGGTATTGCAGTGTTACCTGGAATCCCCGGCAACGTAAGTTTATTGACAAAATCGAACGAGTCTAAAAAATGTATTAAATACATGTGTTACAAATCCAAAATACTGTACTCCTCTGACAGGTAGCCTGAACTTTGTCATCATTTTAAACTACCTTCCCATCAACATCGTAGGCAAGATACAGCTCTCTTCTTTTTACAAAAGTGTGTGCACTCCCACTTAGACTCGTTCTATCTGGCAGGGGCTATCAACTGTCACTGTCCTTCACGATCACTACGAAACTACACTTCTATTATAGTTTCCAATGACAGAATCAACATTAGAAGACACTCTGTTTTGAATAAATGTATGACTACTTTCAACACATTGCATTTGAGTGATCCAACTTGTGATATATTTTCTGGAGCTGAAACCTTTAGATATTCAATTCACAAACATTTCTATGTATAATGGATGTTTACCTGGTGTATTTAACGTTGATATTTTGTGGTTTTTATGTCCTTATTGTTCTTATCGTTTGTATTGTTCTATTATTGTTTAATTATTTATATGCATTGTTTCAGTTATCAGTCATGTTACTGAGTCCAGTGGGCCTGTTGGAATCTGAGTAAATACAATACAATACTATACAATATAATGAAAAATGTGCCATGGAAATGTATGCAACACAAATGGTTGATGTGGTTTTCATGCTAATCTTAGCCTATGTCCTACATCGTATTAGAAAACCAAACAACTAAAATATTGGAATTTGACTATATATATACATGTTTGTTTGATTTTTAGTAGAAGACGTCCACATATGTTGTGCACTTTACTCTAAACTGTACGAACCTATACGTGCAAAATATTTACAATGAGTACACTAAGCTAATATTAATTGTGGACAAACCGTGCTACAACCAGCACTGACTGCGATAAGTGCAAGTCCAGACGTAACCTGCGGCACGGTGTGAAGAATGAACGTAGACAACGCATATATTTGAAATAGCACATACTGCATAAAATTAGATGCAGAAAAACATGTTCTGATATCGACAATATCGATTTATCTGTAATACACGGTTCCCGATTCAAATAATATCAATTTAACTATGTAACTGTGTCATTTTTTTGTACTTCTGCACATGTTTTAATTTTTAGTGGTCATCGACAAATATGGATTCGCTCATCACGCCAAGTTTTCAGCAGCAAGGTTTGAACGACTCTTTCATCAACTCCACTTTGCTACCTGTTGGTATGAATGTCAGCGAGGATGCGAATAGTTTCTCTACAAAGGTAATTCAAATACAGAGTTTCGCCACCTTCCTTATGTGTATGTTTGGTGTACCAGACAACCTGCTCGTCCTCGCCGTGTACGCCTGCAAGATGACGTCATCCACCAGAGTGTACATGTTTGCTTTGGCCGTCGTTGATTTGGACATTTGCGCTACCGGAAACATCCTGACAATAGTCGTGCTTCACTTCACCAGCATATTCATTATTTCATTCAGCATGCGTACGTCGGTCGTATACTCCGCGTTTCTTCTGGCGTTTGTGTCAATAGAACGCCTGCTGGCAGTGCGGCGTCCTCACACGTTCCGTCGAGTACACGACGGGCGAAGCGGGTGCTGGTCGTCATCGCTCTTACTGCCGCTCTCGTTGCTGCAGCCTTAACAGTGGCAAGAATCAGCAAAAACAGGCTGTTGCATAGTGTATTTTCCGCGGTTCTTAAATTAACAAACGTTTATAAGTTCTTGCATTTTGCGTAAATTATGATAATATTGCTGTGTAGGCATCAGGAGATTAAATTAGTTGTTATAATTCAAATAAATAAATAAATACTTATGTTAAAATACCTACTTAAAAATATGTTCCTTCTGCTGTAAAAATAGATCAATATATTTAAAAATGAATAGCTTAGAAAATAATATTTACACGGTCATTGAAACAGTGTACGCATTATATAAAAACGTGGGCTTTTAAAGCCGTCTTGACTGATTGAAGTTTTTGAAGTAACTGTAGTCGGCAGAGTATTCCTTATTGTAGCGGCAGCGTGAACGAATGCGCAGTCCGTTGGCTTTCGTTCGTGGTCTCTCAACCACAAGACTGTTACACTCAGCAGAAGTCTTAGACTTCTGGCCGGTTTTTGGATTGACACAAGTGTTTGCATGTGTTGTGGTGAGAGTTCAGCATTCAACCCCTTATATGTAAGTTCTGCTATTTTTGTAGGTAATCCGTTGCTGGACAGGCAGACAGTGGATTTGGCGCAGTAGTGGTAATGCACTGTCGCATCGCGCACTCCGAGTTATTAGACGAACCGTAGCATTCTGTAGTGGCTGCAACCTGCCGATGTTCTAGGCAGAAGTGCCAAACAAAAGCGAATTGCAGTAGTTAATGTGTGATGTAATCATTGCATTGACAACACGTTCTGCTGTCTACTGTGGCAGGTAACCGTGAATTTGGCGAAGTGTGACTATATCAGTGTATTGTACAATACAATATTTATATTACGAAGTAGTAACTATTTTAGTATATTCAATACACGTAACATCCTTGAAACCCTATTTGAAATGTTGTCAATGTGATTTTCCAGTTAAATTGTTCATTAAAAGTTATTCCAAGAAAATTGAATTCTACCACTCTGTCAATAGCAGTGTTATCTATGATTAATAATGGGGAAGTCACATTTTTTCTTCTGCCTGTTTTGAAAAGCATTATATAAAAAGTGGGCTTTTTAAGCCGTCTTGACAGATTGAAGTTTTTGAAGTAACGGTACTCGGCAGAGTATTCCATATTGTAGCGGCAGCGTGAACGAATGCGTATACACTGGATTTCGTTCGTGGTCTCTCAACTACAAGACTGAAACACTCTGCAGAACGAATACTTCTGGCCGGTTTGTGGATGGACACAAGTGTCTGCATATACTGTGGCGAGAGCTTAGCAATCAAATCCTTATATGTAAGTTCTGCTATTTTTGTAGGTAATCCGTTGCTGGACAGGCAGCCAGTGGATTTGGCGCAGTAGTGGTAACCAACTGTCGCATCACGCACGCCGAGTTATTAGACGAACCGCAGCGTTTTGTAGTCGCTGCAGCCTGCCGATGTTCTTTGCAGAAGTGCAAAACAAAAGCGAATTGCAGTAGTTGATGCGTGACGTAATAATTGCATTGACAACACGTTATGTTGTCTACTGTGGCAGGTAACCGTGAATTTGGCCGAAGTTACGTAAATACAGTGAATAGGTAGTAATTGTACCACAAATCTGCTCCGTCATGTCAAGGTGTTTGTATAAAGTAGCCCGGACACCAAGGAGACTCGCACGAGACACGGTCGAGACGCAACAGTCTCGACCGCGTCCCGAGCGCGTCTCGGGCGAGTCTTGAGGAACTAACATGTTTGATATTTTGTGTGCGTCTCGGTGCATCTTGACCTCGTCCTGACCTCGTCCCCTCCGCGTCTTGTATCAAGACTTGGTGTGCGGGTGCTTAACGTCGAGATGCGGTCGAGACGAGATGGAGCAGTTCCACATGCTAATGATGAGCTGGCCTAGAGTCACATTGTAGGTCATACGTCCCACAGATGTGCAGATTCACGGGACAGCCCTGAGAGTCCGGACCCCATATAAAAATTTGTTAAAAATCACGTTCTGTGTGTCGCCTAAATTCACATTTTCAAGTGTTTTGTCTATAAAAAAACGGTTGGAAGGTTGGAAGTGCAGGCATACCTTGAGCCACATGACATGGCGATATGTGTTTGAGAGCTACGTGTGTGTGAGAGATCGAGGGGAATTTAGTGTTGGACGCGGACTAGGATGCAAGTAAAAAGTTGCACACATACCTACGAAAATGTGTGGAATCGAATTCACAAAATTTTGTTTAACATTCTCGTCCAGGAGGTATAAGATTGAACTGACTTTTTTAACGCGCACCTGACTGAAGCTGTGTTAAACTTCGCCATCCATTAATAGGAGCGGCTGTCGTAACCGTCTGGCACCTACTCCCAGTGTTGTAAACATGCCGAAGCCAAAACAAAGCGCGCGGCTGGAGTCTGCCAGCTCAGACAGCACCGTTCTCGGGGAAGTCGACGTGAACCGGTTCAAACTGATTATACAAGAACTACTATCTGATGAAATCGTCCTGAACAAAATGAAAACGGTCCTATACCCAAAATAAACGTAGTGACCGGATGGATTATTTAAAATCAAAAATCGACGAACTCACCAAAGCTTGACAAGCAAAAGATGAGCGAATTGCGGTCTTAGAAACCAAAGTTACATATCTAGAAATCCAGCTAAATTGATACGAGAAATACTCCCGCAGGTCAAATCTCCGCTTCCTGGGTATCGCGGAAACCGTCAGTGACGACAACATTCAAGACAAGGTTACTGACATTGTCAACAAGACGATGTGTGTTTCCCCGCCGCTCCTGGTTAACGATATCGTCCGTTGCCATAGAATCGGAAAAAAAGCACCAATCAACTGACACGCAACGCCCTCGCCCCGTGATTGTCAAGTTTCACAATGAGCGTCGGAGAGATGAAGTGTTCCGCCAGCGAAGCAAGCTGAAGGCAAGTTCAGACGCAAATCAGATCTTCATTAATGAAGACTTAACGGCCCGGAGCGCTTGGCTCGCCCGCGAAGCACGGATGCAACGAAAACAAGGAACTATCCAGGATACTTGGACTTTCAACGGAACAATACTCATAAAGGATCGGCAAAACAAGATCTTTGTTGTCTCTACGAAGTCTGACTTTCCATCGAAGTAGAGTGTTAGCTGCTTATTACTGATGTCAGTTTACACTGCAAATGTTGAGTTTCCTCGATGTATTCTCACCCAAGCTACAGTCGATGCTAATCGTTTTACTGCTATTAATATTATGTTTTGTATTGACACAGTGCAGGGTTTCATGTTCATGCTACAGTTCACTATGTCTAAATCTCAAAACTACAAAAAATAATGCACTAATGATTTATATTTACTTAAATTGCTATGTTATACATGATATCACTATTAGCAAATACCTACCGAATTATTGGAGCAATGTTACATGCAAAAATGTAAAAATACTAAAACACTAAATGATAGATTCAGATGATTTATTCATACGACATTATGGAAGTGTCCACAACAATTGCTTAAATAAAATTCTACATTTTAATGATGATGAAAACCTTGAAAACGACAGTTTGCCAATAATGAAATCTTCATCATACTATGACACCGAAAATGTTAAGTCACTGATTAATACAAACTAAATAGTTTTGGCATACTGATTACAAACATACAATCTATTACTGCTAAAATAAACGAGATCGAGGTCTTTGTAAAA
The DNA here is from genome assembly GCA_020002185.1 of Paraescarpia echinospica. NCBI lineage: Eukaryota > Metazoa > Annelida > Polychaeta > Sabellida > Siboglinidae > Paraescarpia > Paraescarpia echinospica. The sequence continues at coordinate 17,476 of JAHLWY010000215.1, forward strand.
GAACTGCAGCTACTATTTAACTATGCTTTCAGCATTATATGTATTCAGGAAAGTTGGTTAACTGAACAAGACGATTTATGTAACATCCAGTTAGAAGATTATTCTTGCATCTCCTTGGGTAAGATTAATAGTACCAAAGGAGGTTTAATTATGTATTTTGATTCTAAATATGAGTATTAGGTATTGCAATGTATAATAAATGAAAATTGGGAAGGGCAGATAACTGAAATCACCGGGGGTGGCCTTATAAAACCTGTGATAGTTGGTAATACATATAGGCCTCTACGAAACTTAAATCGTGATTACAAACAATTTATTGAAGAATTTGCATTATTATTATCACAACTTGATTAAAACAAATCTGAAGTTATTATTGTTGGAGATTTTAATATAAACTTGCTTAAAATTAATGATAAAGAATATTTAGTGAGTTTTACGACACCTTAACAGGATTTAGTTTCTTACAAAAAATAACATTCCCAACCAGATTGTCTCATTGATCGACAATATGTTTTGTAAAGTTAGTTAATTAATGCTACAATCAATAACAGCTATCCCAAACAAACAATCTTCAGACCACCAACCATATTTTATATTTATTGACACTGCTTCAGTTAAAAAATATCCTCCCAACTTAGTTAAAATACATTTACAAAATGAAATAGCCATGTCAAATTTTGCTTATGAAATAATTAACTCAAATATTATGGAGAAATTAGATCAATAACCTTTGCATGATCCAAATAACAATTACAAAATAATCATTGATGTACTTGAAAAGGGAAATTGTAATCACATGCCATTTAAATTAGTCACGTTTAATAAATATAAACATAAATACTCTCTATGGATAACAAATGATATACTTAAATATATAAAATACAGAGAGAACCTACATAAACAGCTTAAGCTGTAAAATCCAACATCTATTGATCATTTTTTTAAAGACAAACTTACACACTTATAATGGTATCCTAAAAAGAAGCATCAAAGTAGCAAAATTTATATATTATGAACAATTGTTTAACAAGTATAAAAATGACACAAGGATAACTTGGAAAACTATAAATGAAATTCTGCAAAGACCCAACAAAAAAGATCATTACCTATATATTTTAGAGAAAGAGACCGCCAAATAACTGACAACTTTGAAATTGCAAATACCTTTAATTTATTTTTACAAACATAGGAAAACACCTTGCAAACTAAATTAAATACACCAGTAATAAAAATCATAGTTATTATTTGACAGGAAGTTTTGAAATGCGTTTCCAATTCCAAGAAATAAATGAAGAGTCAATACTCAGAATAATTGACAATTTTATGCAAAAACCTGAAAAAAAGTGGCGGCTGTGATGGTATTTCATTGAAACAATTAAAATATTTAAAAATTATTTTAATAAAACCCTCAACATTACTTTTTAATCAAATATTAAATACTGGAATCTTCCTAGATAAGTTATTCCTATCTTTAAATAATGATGACGAAACATTATTTTGTAACTACAAACCGATATCTCTGCTACCAGTAATCTCTAAATTTATTGAAAAAGTTATGCATAATCAGATATATTAATTTATTACTGAATACCAACTTTTTAATGCTAATCAGTACGGATTCAAATCTGGTCACTCAACCAAATATGCTATTATTTAAGTTATCGACCGAACGATAACCGCACTTGATTCTAATGAAACACCCATTAATATATTTTTAGATTTATCAAAAGCATTCGATACTTTAGACCACTCAATTTTAATAAGTAAACTACATTTGTATGGAATAGGCGACACTGCCCTAAAGCTAATGGAAAAAATAGAAAACAGTATGTAATTTATAACGATACTATTTCTGAAATCCTGCCTATTACTACAGGTGTGCCACAGGGTTCCATACTGGGCCCACTTTTGTTTTTGATATACATAAATGATTTACCAAAGTCAAGTGAAATATTTAAATACGTAATGTATGCGGATGATACAACTTTATTTACAACAATCCAATCTTTAAACATATGTCCGAACGACGTCGAACAACATTTAAATACAGAATTAAACAAGGTAAACGAATGGCTGAAAATAAATAAACTATCTTTAAATATAAAGAAATCCAAGTATATAATACATAAACTAGGAAACACACAATTTAACAATGTCCTGCTTAAGATAAATGAAACCAGAATCCAAAAAGTCCAAAACTTTAATCTTCTTGGGGTGACTTTGCAAGAAAACCTAAGCTGAGACATTCACATTAAACATATTTCAATCAAATGTTCTAAATTAATAGGTGTATTAAACAAATTAAAACGATTTTTGCCAGTAAATATAAAAGTTACTTTGTATAGCTCATTAATATTATCATACATTAATTATGGTCTAATGATATGGGGTTTTAAAAGTAACAGAATCATCAAACTACAAAAAACGATTAGAATAATAATGCTTAGCTAAACATAATGCACATACTGAGCCGCTGTTTAAGAAACTAAACATTGTTAATGTAACAAATATGCTGCACTTACAGGAATTTAAATTTTATTATAAATATGTGTACATGACATTACCAGCATATTTGCAGAACTTACCATTTACGCTAAATAAAAATGTTCACAACATTAATACACGTATACATGACAACATCCATACAAATAGGGCAAAGCATGACATTGCCAAACAATGCATTAGGTTTGATATTCTATTACTAATAAACAATACTGCACCTCACACAAGGAATTCAATTTTAACACATAGCTTACAAGGATTTATTAGTTATGCCAAAATATGTTTTCTACAACATTACAGAATACAGTGCTCTTTGCCAAATTGTTATATATGTGGACATTCTTAATAATCATATCTTAATTGTCTTAATGTTAGTACCTCTATTAACTTTACGTACTCAACGTACTGTAATTAGTTATCACTATCTGCTAGTTTTAAAATTAAGATAACTTTTTATATTTTTTGGGGATTTCAACATCAATTATTGGTATTATAATTCAAATACTCGTATAACCGTTATTGCATTGGAAAATATGCATTTGTGTTGTTATCATTTTAAGGAAAGTGTTTAAGTAAGCCAAATACACTTCGTTGACAATTACTAAATGGGTGGCTGCTACGAGAGCGACCAACAATGGTCTTAGTGGCAGTCTCCCTGACCCCTGTTTTTGTTTATCTACAGCAACCTGATAGTTCATGGTCAGGATGTTGTTAATTGATTATATCATACATTGAAGGTTTGTACTTTTATGTTATATATTCTATTTAATAATACATGTATGTTCTACTTGTTATTTTAAAACACATTCAGTATTACATAATTGAGCTGTAGATGACCCTAGTTTTTGAAAATTGTACCGTTTTGTTTTTGTATGTGGATCAAATAAACACTTCCGATTCCGATTCCGATTCCATCCTAATTTCCACGCCGATTCTATTTTGGCCAACAAAAATGTGCGTTTTTGACTTATGTACGGATTAGTTGGCTAAACCCAACCATGTTCTAAAACTACATATTTTACAGAGTCTGGCAATAATGCATGGGAAAGAAACACCCCATCCCACAGTGTTTTCTATTTTGTTCAGCAAATGGTGGATTTAGAAATAAAATATACATCAACTGGCTGAAAAACGTGTTCTTAGTGTAACAAAATATTGCACCTTTTTAAGTGTTTTGTCTAAACATTTTAGCCCTCCCACGCACACATAATGTGTGTGTTTCTTTTTTGACCACACAAATACAATTATTCACCACGGAAATTATACTATTTGCAAAGACAAATCAGAGTGTTGTGTCATTCCAACCCACCCACAATCGGCGCTTCTTTTTGGCCACGAAATGAGTACAATCTCAACTGCAATATGCTGTAGAACTGTAGTCAAAGTGTCCGTACAACCGTAGTCAAAGTGTCCATCTGTATCGTCTATTGCGTATCTTCGCGCAACCCAAGGGATAACATTTAATCTTTTCAGGGATTGGGTTATTTCACCGTGTTCGTCCAAAATGAACAATACAACATTCGCCGTGTGTCCAAATAAGTGCGCGTATCGACAAGTCTTGCATCGTGACGCATTCTCGTCTCCTTGGTGTGCGAGCACATCACGTCGGGACTGGCTAGAGACTCACAGGAGACGCGTCAAGACGAGATGTTCGAGACGCGGTTAAGACTCATCGAAAACCCTTATGGACCGCGTCTCGAGCGAGTCTCCTTGATGCGCGGACTGTTTAAGTAGACCCCAAGAACTCTCACACATTCGGCAGCACAACCGACTTCGGACCCAACGCGCAACGTCTGTTTTTGCATCGTTCATAATTCGTTCCAAATCTCGTTTACCACCCAAAGTAGAGCGGTCTCTGTTGAATGACTTCTTTTGTATGCAGATTGAAAAGGACCAGTCAGTGACTGATTGGCCAAGTGAGTGTTCAGTCTGGTGGCCACTATCTTTACAATTATCTTAGATAGCTGTGATAGATGGCTGACTGTGCGGTAGTTGCTTATCGTGTCTTTGCACATAAATGGTTCCTTTAGTACTTGGTGCACAAGACCACGCTTCAACTCAATCGGCATTACTCCTTCCGATAAGCATACTGACAGCACGGAGAGCAAGTTCGTCAATGTTTTGCTTTACATGATCAGAGGACAGAGGATCAAATGTGCACGTTTTACTCTTTGTTCTGATGATAGCTGTCACTTGACAAACTGTTGTTGGTGTGAAACTGTCAGTCGACGTAACGTATCAGCGAGATTCGTGTGGCGGTGTGACGCGCTTTCGGGCATCGTGTAACTCGTTGCTTTCAATACAGATGGAAAATTGCATTGCAGCAATCCTAGGAGGACGTATTAGGATAGGTGAAAAGATTGTGCACTTTCGGATAAAGCAAAACACTCGGCTCAAACATGCTTAAATACACGACTAATTAGCATGCGCACCAGCAGAACATTAGTGACGCAGACACAGGAAATATAGTATCGGTAGTTGCCAAATTGCCATGAAGTTGCTAACACAACTCTAATGCGCCGACGATGGTTACGGGGGGACATACGTCACGTTGCTTGTGCACGTGGGTGGTTACAAGCGATGACGTCGATGTTGAACTCGGCTTTTTAAGTGAAGTTACCTTCTTATTCGGTTAAACGCACTGAGGTGAGTGACACACATGGTTCCATTATGGAGACGAAGGACTTGATGCATTGCAGCATTGCAAGGCGGACGCATGTTCTAGGTATGCAGGTGATGGCTTCTTACCTTACTGTGTGAACTGGCGATTTTAAAGAGGTTTTTGTTATCAGCATTTTGCAACTTGTCCTGGTAGTACTTCGGCTTTGTGAGAGATGTACTATTGTTGCACTCATCGCGTGCAGCAGCAACCATTTGGCGATGGACTTCCAGTTTCGAACGACTCCACAATAAGTCCATCTCGCCGTTGTGTTCTCGCATCATTAATGTCAGACTTGAATGCACTAGACAAAGATGTTGACAATTGGGAGGATCTTGATGGAGACCGATCCACGTGGAGGCCGGAACTACACATGGGTCTCAAAAGATGAGAAGATACTCTCCGCAGGCTAGAAGAAGAAACCACAGAAAAAAACATCCAGGTTGACAACAGAGCCGAGAGCGCTTTCAAGTACAGCATGTGCAATAAAGACTGCCACTCACGAATTGGCGTCTACTGCTACAACAGACGCTGCCCAGCCAGCAACTTAACTTCGACACCAGGGCACATATCCCTAGTCCTACGAGACTGCAGGATGCCTATTATATATATATATATATGTTTCATTGGAGTATCTAGAGAAATTGAAACATTTGTTTAAATTTCTCTAGATACTCCAATGAAACAGTGCTATTAAAGCACAACAGGATACTTCGCTTTTTGCTCAAACATAGTTACCATTATATATATACATTTTAGAAATGATGAAGTATTTATGTTACATGGGCTTATTTTATTCGGACGGGATATCTTGCACCACAGCTTTCCAGCCTTCTAGTTTGAAACAAGAACACCCATCACACAATTAATGATCATGTCTTACCCGTAGCAACGTATTTTAATCGTATGAGATACTTTGAAGAAATATATGGAGTACAAATGTTATGCTCATCGACAAACTCTATTTGAATTATTGAGCTATAATTTTCGCTTTATCGCTCAATGGTGATGCTTGTTGACGATAAACGTGGACACATTTGTCTCGCAACGTCAGCTGTTCGTCGTGTGAATCTAATCACACTGAACTTTCTGTAGAAATATATTTCACACACATCACACTTTGATAGATTGTATAGATCTGTTTCTTCCCAGTGATAGAATTACACAAACAGGAGTATTTCTTGACGCAATCATTCTTTATTTATTATTATTAGACGACTAGTTTCGCTAGTGAAACTTCGATATATTCAAAATAAATCTAGTATTACCAGTTTTGTGTCTTCTTGAAAATCATGTGTGTTAAAATGCTATGTCTATGAAGATACTACGCCATATTAAATGCGCTATCACTTGTTATTGTGTTTTTTTTTTTATTATTAGTCTCAAACGGTTTTAAGAACAAATATATACTACATATTAAGTTTTTTTTATTATTGGATATGTTCATCTGGAATTATATCATTCTTGTATTATACATGTGACGAAAAAACAATAATTGCACAATAATCTTTCTTCATTTCTTATCAACCGACCATGTCACAATTGTTACTTAGTAATGATGATGAAGTATTAACTGTACATTTTGTTTGCACGCTGTATTTACAGCAATCAGACTACCATTTTCAGCGGATGGCAGCGACCAGTTACTCAGCTTATTTTTCTTTATCAAACCATTGTATACGCATATAAACCGGTACGAGATTTGGCTCTGCTGCCTACCAGGAATTGTACATATTGCATACTATTCGTTATTCATTTTTTTTTTGGTATTATTCAATTCCGAAATAAAGCACATATTCATTCATTCATTTATTCATTCATTCATTCATTCATTCATTCATTCATTCATTCATTCATTCATTCATTCATTCATTCATTCATTCATTTCCGGTCCTTCATGGTGCATCACCTGTTGGATATGCGTGATCACCCACATCTATACTGTTAATTTACAAGTGATGACCTTTCCGTAAATGCAGCCGAACTTTGCAGGTTTGAAATTATTCTCAGTTCTTTCTCATGTGAGCTGTTTGGGTGGACGTACTTCTAAGTGCGATCCTTACCCGTACTTCTAAGTTCGGTCTTGGTATTACAAAAGCTGCGAGGTTGACGTGCGTCAACTAAGGTCGTAGGACAACAATGTGCATTGGCACCATCACCAGTTGCATGAGTGTTAATTTATTGGCAGTGTTGAGGCAGCTACACTTCAAACTGTTCTCAATGCTAATGTCGTGAGTTGATTTACCCTTAGGTGCGTCTGTCGCATTACAACATGTGTGTATGTCAATGACATCATCAGCCTTTATACTTGTGCGGTGCTAAGCCTTCTGGCGAACACTGACTGTAAAACACTCATCATCCAGTCATCGTGTGCCGACTATCTACCGAGTTGAGGATAAGCTTGCTGTGACCATAGTGATACTCCTTTAATGGTGAAGAGAGTGACGTTTCAACTCCGAGACTAGCGTGTGACAATGCAATAGGATCCGTACTGCACAAACAAATTCATGTTACAATCAACGTGGAATATGATGCAAATTAGAAGTCCATACATAACCTATCAGCTTTCAAAATTCGTTCGGCGAGGACGCGTAATGACATTTCTGTAGTAGTCGACATTGACACAACCAAGTCTTCCTAGCAGGGCTCGCAATAAACTCGAACATCAATCAAGCATCGGCTGATTATTTCCCACATGTAATACAGTAAAGCAAATCCTTTTCCGCGATATGTTCAAACCTAGGAATAACAGCCCCGGTTTTAGAGATATTGACTAGTGTGATCGACATATTACAATTGGTAGGCAATGTTTTCTTGTGTGTTCGGAGTACAGCTCCTACACTGACAGTAATATATAGATTGTCTACCCGTCACCGGCCGACCATTCGTATTGATTTCGATTCTCCCGTTGCATAAAATAACTCTATTTTGATATTACGTCAACAAGTGTAACTCGACACGGTCGTAGAAAACGTCAACAAATTACCTGGGCGATACTATAAATACGGACATGGGTAAAGTTAACACATTTACCTTGATCTATTTGTTGCCTTTGATACGATTGTCTACACCATTATCATTAACCGTTGTCTTTGTAATATGGTGTATCTGGCATAATTATGAGTTAGTTTTCTTCACATCTAGCAGATATACATTGAATGAATATTGGGAATTATATTCATATACACTCCCTATTTCATGTGTTGTTTCTCGGGATCGTGAACTTGAAATGCTCTCAACGTAATCACATTGAGTTTTGTTATAAAGTGTCACAACTTGAGTTACCACATTCATGCATGCAGGCGATGTACATATCTACATTTCTTTGTCTACTCCTGATAATAATTGCTCAATATATCAGCATAGAAAATGACCATAATGACACTTTCCACTGGACGACTTACACTAGATTAAAGCTAATTGTTGCAAAAAAAACAAGTTTAGATTATTGGCGCAAAGAGGGACCGTCGGGAGAATTAAATAAATTATCTTGTTAACGATAATTTCAAGTTCAGAGGGCTTATTTTGCATACATATGTACACAAATGCATACATACATACATACATACATACATACATACATACATACATACATACATACATACATACATACATACATACATACATATGTACATATGTACATATGTGCATATGTGCATATGTGCATACGTACATGCGTACATGTGTGCATACATGCATACGTGCATGCATATATACACACATGCATACATGCATGCATGCATGCATGCACGCGTACACGCATACACACATACACGCATACACGCATACACGCATACACGCGTACACGCGTACACGCGTACACGCCTACACGCGTACACTCATACACGCATACACGAATACATACATACATACATAGATACATACATACATACATACATACATACATACATACATACATACATACATACATACATACATACATACATACATACATACATACATACGTACGTACGTACATACATACATACATACATACATACATATGCTAGCTCTGTTGATGTTAGATTGCTAAAACATTATCTTAGACATTTGACCGGCCATGTATATGTGAATTAACAATACCTTAGTACTAAACTTTCTTTGATAATGTGTAATTGATTTTGTGCTTGTAATGCACGATTTTAGTATTCACGTACTAAGTATAGTTGACGAGAATCTCTTACATTCGCTGAAGGTCGGCCTCCCTTATGTTATAACATAATACAATTCAACTGTCACGTGCGCCTTTTTGGTTTGTTGACTGAAGTAAATCAATTATCATAACCGTGTGTTTTATTATATGATACTACGGTACATGAACCTTTAGTGTGATTACTGTCATGACTCAGTTTTATTTTAAAATGTCACTAGCTCCCATTTTGCCGTTTCACGGCAGCTTGCTGGTCGTCTGAGCATCATTGGTATGTTTGTCGTGTTGCGAGATGTGTGAGGCCGCGGTAGCTGAAATTGGAGAAAACGGCTAATGCCGAAGAGAGTCAGACACTTACAGCAATATCAGCAATACGTCGTACAACTGATGTTGAGAAGACATCAACAACATGGTTTGTTCATCTCGTCAGTCGTATGCTCTAAATGTTATTCTCCTAATAATGGTACTTTTTTATTGGCAAACAACAATATGTTTGCGGCAAGAAGTTTGAAAGAGAACGGTTTTAATACCTACTCAAGAAAATCTACATTGCATCGTGACGTGATGAATAGCAGCAACGAAGCAATGAATGTCTTTATCACAAACGGCATTCCAATTGCAAGATTTACTGTTGTCGTGTGTATTTTGTGTTCCGGAAATGTGTTCGTGAAAGCCGTGTACATTTTAGAAAAACTACATCTACCCAGTTCTGTATGCTACGTGTGGTATCGCTGATTTACAGGTAGCGCATTTGTGAGCACTAGCTATAAGGTTTGTATAAACTAGTTGCAAATCTGGCGTTTGTATTCATCTCAGAAACATGGATCATACAATGCGAGATGTGACGTAATGTCATGTAATTTATGCCCATTAGCTCAGCTTTATCACAAAAACACTACAATGTGTATTACGTCATCACCAATTATTACGACACCCGGACGTTGTGGAACACTCGCGTACGTGATATTAGGGATGTTAAGTTACGTGTCTCTCAGGCAACTATTGACCATAGTAGTTGTGTTTATGAATATTCATTGGATTAGTGTCAGTGATTTTTTTCCAATTAAAACATCAGTGTGATTTCAAAAAATATATATTTTACATATAAATATTTGGTTATAATTTGCTATGGCAAATCCTGAAGCTATACGGCATACCAAGCAAATATATAGACATTTTCAAATCGCTATACCGAAACACCAACTGCTGCATCAAAACCAATGATGGCTACACAGGCATTTTCGATTTAGAGACAGGTGTACGTCAAGGTTGCATCCTGTCCCCTTTCCTCTTTGTTGTTGTTATCGACTTCATCATGAGGAAAACGATGAACGATCCGAACTTTGGTATTAAATGGATAAATAATAGGTTGACAGACCTTGACTTTGCCGATGATATTGCATTGCTCAGCCACACGTCGGAGATCCTACAAGAGATGACCAATACTTTAAACGAAAATGGAAAGATGGTCGGATTACGAATCAGCTATGGGAAGACAAAAACATTGTCAGCTGGTGATGACCCCGTCGAGAACTTCCCTTACCTCGGAAGCTACATCTCTACGAAACGCGACGCGGAAGTAGATGTACGAGCAAGGATAGGCAAGGCATCAGCAGTGTTCCAAAGACTACGTCCAATATGGTCCAGTAACACCATCAGAAAGGACATAAAACTACGTCTTTACATGTCAATCGTAATACCAACAGCGATATATGCCTGTGAAACGTGGAAGAATACGGAGAGGATATAAAAAAACTAGATATATTTCACCAACGATGTCTCCGGTTCATATTGGGCATATCGTGGACAGAACACATCACCAATGAAGAAGTGATGAGGAGGGCAGGTCTGGATAGCCTGCATTATATAGTTAAGTCTCGATGACGAAGACTACCGGGACATATCCTACACTTACCAAGAGAGAGAACTGCACATGTAGCAATGGAATGGGTTCCTGAAGGTGGAAACAGAAGGAGAGGAAGGCCGACTAAGACCTGGCGCAAGACGTTTAAAGAAGATCTGGCAGAAATGGAAATCACCTGGAATGAGGCCAAAGAAATTTCGAAAGACCGTAGTAGATGGAGAAAGCTCGTCGCCCGATGTTCCGAAAGGAACAGGAGGAACTAAGTAAGTAAGTATAATTTTAAATAATATGCATGAATGAAGTACACACACTAATCTAATAAACATTAGTAATCAAATACATTTATGATATTGGTATGTGGTCCCATAGTAACATGCTTCAAAATACCGATGACGTAAGCACATTTTTGTTATTAATGCAAATGTATGCAATTACAGGCCTACCTCGCTCTTACAGCAAAGTTTTGGAGAAATTGGTGTAAAACTAATTGTATGAGCGTCTGCGCAACACAATTTATGGCAGCCAACACAGATTTGTGAGGCGTAGAACAGTTTCGAATATAGCGTGTTACTTGAACTCCATTTCTGAATCTATTGACAGCAAGAAGCAGGTTGATTCTGTTTATTTGGACTGCAGTAAAGCCTTTGATTCAGTGTGACACCGTTTGTTAATTCACAAGCTTAGATCATATGGCTATTGCGATCTATGCATTGAGTGGTTGCAGTCTTACCTTGTCAACAGAAAACAACGCGTGGTCCTCAAAGGCAAAGCATCTGACTAGAAACCGTTGTTGCCTGGTGTACCACAAGGTTCACAAATTGGACCACTTTTGTTTATCTTGTATTATATATATATATATGATATATATATATATATATATATATATATATATATAATATCGAAGGTTACACATATAAGCACACGAAAGTATAGTTACTTCCAATAGGGTCATCATACAAAATAAAAAAAATTATAATGAAAATATATACAATAAATAAATATTATATAATAAGATGAGACAACATAAAAACGTGATTAAGCTACTAAGATTATGTAAATTATTTAGACAAGGTCTATACACATGATACACAGATTTTACCTGCTTAAAAAGTGTTTCACTATTATCGCTCTTTCATAACAAAATAAACAATTAAATCATAAAGTGCACATAAAGTGTGATAAAGTGATTAAATATATTTTATGCTAAACGCCTTTCAGCTGAGGTAACCCACTTGTCTTCCGCTCGTTGTACGACGGCTGTCTTTCGTGGCCTATTGTTGTTGGAGAAACGGAGACGATAGTGGTTTATTGGCGTTGATAGATAGGACATACTGTTACTTTGTTCATTAAATTGACTTAATTAGCAAGTTAACAATTAACAATTTAAATTAACCCGTGGCTGCTACCTGCCGAGTTGAGGAGAGTCTTTTTGTCTGGGAAATTAAGACGATGGTTACAATCCTTTAATTATATATACAGATACTCCTGAACATTGAGGCAAGACTGCTGCAGTGCAGTATGATTCGGCTTTCACAGTTTTCCAGATTAAACATTGCATGACCTCTCACTCTTCAACTTTCGTTGAATCAACCCAGGGGACAAACTGAACATTTACATCAATGCATGACCTCTCACTCTTCAACTTTCGTTGAACCAACCCAGGGGGTAAACCGAACATTTACGTCAATGACCTCTCACTCTTCAACTTTCGTTGAATCAACCCAGGGGACAAACTGAACATTTACATCAATGCATGACCTCTCACTCTTCAACTTTCGTTGAACCAACCCAGGGGGTAAACCGAACATTTACGTCAATGACCTCTCACTCTTCAACTTTCGTTGAATCAACCCAGGGGACAAACTGAACATTTACGTCAATGCATAACCTCCCACTCGTCAACTTTCGTTGAACCAAGGCGTAATTATGAAACCTCTGCTGCATTCTTCATTGGAACAATCAAGTCTTGCTCGCAGGGCTGCTGCACAGATCAAAGCATGAACATGAATCACGCAATGATTGATTATTTTTTACCTGCACTAGCTGAAATATGCGATACGTTCACTCTTCTAAATGCTAACTGCGCGAGTAGACAAACGTTCAGGTGTCGTCATCGTATTACAAAGTTGGTGGACGTCATTGGCGTCGATTTACATGCTCGTAGCACCGCTCAAACACAGATAATTGCATAACTGTCGTGACCCGTGATCAGCCGACTGTTTGCCTTCGTGAGGAATGAACGTTCGTCGTGGTGTCTGCGAAACGGGGAAGTTAGTGAAGATAATGTCAAGTCGAAAGATAGTCACGCATGCACAAGTGCTGTAGCCCGATTCGATGTTAGAAGACGTCGACAAATGTTGTGCACTTTACTGTAAACTGTACGAACATACACGTGCAAAATATTTACAATGAGTACACCGAGCTAATATTCAACCAACACTTCCGAAAAGTGCAAGTCCAGACGTAACCTGCGGTACGGTATGAAGAATGAACGCAGACAAGGCAAATAATAATAATTTCTTGGCTCAGCCTGCGTCGTATACATTTGAAATAGCACATATCGCTTACAATTAGATGCAGAAAAAATTGTACTGATATCAACAATAACGATTTATCTGTAATACACCGTACTCAATTCAAATAATATCAATTGAACTATTTAACTGTGTCATTGTTTCTTTGTATTTCTGCACATGTTTTTATTTTTAGTGGTCATCGACAAACATGGATTCGCTCATCTCGCCAAGTTTTCAGCAGGAAGGTTTGAACGTCTCTTTCATCAACTCCACTTTGCATCCTGTTGGTATGAATGTCAACGAGGATGCGAATAGTTTCTCCACCAAGGTAATTGACGTAGAGAGTTTCGCCACCTTCCTTATGTATGTGTTTGGTATACCAGGCAACCTGCTCATCCTTGCCGTGTACGCCTGCAAGATGACGTCATCCATCAGAGTATACATATTTGCTTTGGCCGTCGCTGATTTGGACGTTTGCGTTAGCGGAATGATCCTGACAAGATTCCCGCTCGACTTCATCAGCATACTGATTATTTCGTTCATCATGCGTACGTCGGCCGTGTTCTCCGCGTTTCTTCTGACGTTCGTGTCGATAGAACGCCTGCTGGCGGTGAGGCGTCCTCACACGTTCAGTCTGAGTACACGACGGGCGAAGCGGGCGCTGGTCGTCAACGCTCTTACTGCCGCTCTCAGTGCTACGGTCCTAACAGTGGCACGAATCATCAAAAACAGGCTGTTGCTTAGTGTGTTTTCAGCGGTTCTTATATTAACAAACGTCTTGGTCATGATTGTTTGCTACTCGCTAATGGCACTGACGATGCTGATGAAAGTTAGATCTGCTCACAGGAATGTTGGCGGCCCAAGTATGACACCTGTTCCGGGACCTGTTACTACTATCACGTATGAACTCACAAAGGGTACAGCCACTGGTAATATCACTACCAGTAAACAACGCCCAGAACTTGGTGGCAAAGCGACAACTTTGAAACAGACTAATGCATACAAAGGTGTGTCATTATTATTTATAATTACAGTAGTATTTTTAGCCTGTTGGACACCGCGATGGCTGGCAGATGTTGGTTTTCGAGTTCCGGGAGATTTACAAGGAGTGTTTTTCCTTAATTCCGTCGTCAATCCGTTCATCTACAGCGCCGTGGGCAGAATGTTTCGCGACGACTTCGGACAGTTCTACAGACAGATTTGTTCCAAGTTGGCAACATGTCGCCATTGCTAGGTATAATGCTTCGACAAAGACCGGTATCATATGACCACGTGCCTGGCAGTGTTCATGTGACATGGATTTTCTGTTGTAATGAAATGGATATGTTTTGACATTTACAAATGATTTGACGGGATGATACATAGCGACGTAGGAGGCTAGATGGTTTTAATGGATATATCGTACTGTATTTAGATATGTTTCGACATTTATAAATGTGTATGTGGTATGTCACAATGTGACGTACCTTGCAGTGGCGTAGTTTCATAAATACATTGTATTGAATGTTACTGATATGTTGACATTTAGAACTGATGATATTATAGTGTATCAACAGGCGGATTACCCTTTGTGTTTCAGTACGATTGTTTAGCTAGTGCATTGGTTTATCTAGACAAATTCATACATTTAGAAATTATGAAGTTCTGATGCTGCGTACGTCATTGCTATGACGGGATATTTTGGACTATTAGTTCTTTATGAAATGGTTAATTAGTTTCGAACATATAGTTCGTTTATTCTGTTGTGTGCATTGCGTAAATGTGGGCGAAGTTCAAATCATGAAAGTGGCAATGTCGACTTTGACTTTATTATTATACGTATTACTAATGTGGTCATACGAGTTGTATGCGCTGTTTTTCTGAGGCTATGTTGTGTATATTAATTGAATGCTACATGGAAAGCTGTTGAATAATTATACACTGAATAAAAGTAATCCCACTGTAAGAATATGTGCATTATTGCTGAATTATGGTGTTCTACATGAGACCATGCCATAGTTGCTCAGGCCTATAACTCGAGATGACGCTCGATTGAACAGGTCAGCCTGGGAGTGAAGTCTACATCGCTTTGAGTAATTGTAAAGACGGACTACTTTTTGCTCTTTATTAATACTGTTCGAGTAGCTATTGCATTTAAAAAATCACATTGTGGCTGCAATATGATACAGGACAAAAGTGTTTAGAGCGAGATGAGATGATCATCTATAGCACGAAATGATTGTTATGACAACGGGGCCCTTAATCAGGTTATGTTTCGGGGCCTGGATTCTCTAATGACTTTCGAATTTCTTAGCGACATTTTTATATAAAAATGACGTCAAAACAGCGCAAGTTACGATTTTTTCGCAAGTACTATTCTCGAAGCATTTACGATACGAATGTTCGCAAACATGGCGTATATTTCACCGTAAAGTTACGCCAACGCAAGATGTCGCGTAACTTTTTTGTTACGTTCGTGGTACTGCGATCAGATGGCGATTTCTCCGTTATCTAATGTTACAACGTCGACAAAATACATTAGTAAATTGTGTGTGATTCGATTACACTGATTGGTCTTTGTCAATTTTTATTGACCGCTATAATTGCATAAATATTTTATTTGAAAGTGGCCGCCTCGCCTACGCTAACCAAGGCAAAATTCCTTTAAAAAAATAAACAAACGGGACCAGCCAATAAATGGGACCGATTAGTAATTCAATGCAGTAATTTATATATTCATTGCGTGTTGTACAAGTATTTATCTTTAACGTTGAACAACACCAGAAACCACAATTTCTATTTAAAAAGTACGACAGTATTACATGCATGAATCCGATGGCATGAAAATATGTATATTCCAAAACAAAATGACACTATTTTTTTATATACAAAATATTTTAAACCTGGATACGCTAATAAAATAAATATTACCATATAATACAGTTGTGCGGATGGTTGCAAATAAGTAATACAATAAATATATTGGGGGTTTTGCCAATTTCATATATGAATGATGTTGTTCCTCCATATCTGCATAAAACCTAATGGGTACCTAGGCTCGGGTCCTACTTTCAGCGAAATGCTGCTTGGGAAATGCTATATCGAATGCACCAATATTATGACAACACTTGATTGATTGCACCATTTATTCAAGCTTTGGTAATTATATCCAACACAAACATGTACCATTATATATATATATATATATATACATGTGTAACATTATAATTATACATAGGTATATATACATATCGCTATAGGTATACATATATCTATATATATATAATATAAATGTATATATATATATATATAATATATGTATATACTATGTATATATACCTATGTATAATTATAATGTTACACATGTATATATATATATATATATATATATAATGTATATACATGTTTGACTACAGCTACTTGCTTCATAAATTTCCTTATTATAGTTTTTGAGCGATCTTAATGTCACACGATTGTGTTGATTAGCAGGAATGTTCTTACATTTGCGTGTACAATGTATTAATTGGTGGTCACATTTCATCAGGGTCTGAGATGAGGATGAGATCTAAGATGGTGGATTGTGTACTGGTAATCCTTGTAGGTGTGTTAATAAGCTGGGTCATACCAAACATAGACATATAATGCTTCAGTAACACATGCAACTGATTGGTGTGAGTATTCAGGTGAGAGTAGTCAACGTTATAGGCACCCATTAATGATGAATTCTTGGTTGGTGAAAGAATTACATTCCATGCAGCATTGTTCGAGTATATTAAACAAGTCCATCTGTTTGGGTGGACGGTAGCATGCACCAATTAAAATAGGTTTGGTCTTAGGTAAATACAGTTCAGCCCAGACAGTTTCTAGATTAGTATATATATCGTCTCTCGGTTTGAAAGCAATGTCACTTCTAATGTAGATACATACACCACCGCCCTCGCGATTCCTGTCGCGCCGGAGAATAGTATAGTCAGTGATTTCAATTTCCGAGTCTGTGACCGACGCATCTAACCAAGACTCGGTGATGCCGATCACCGCAACTTTAGTGTTAGCTGCGAGAACTCTCAGATCGTCAAGTTTCGGCAGAAGACTGCGAGAGTTCAAATGAACAAAGTTGAGACCCTTTGACCGTAAACATTCAAAGTCAAGGAGTCTTTCACTTGATGACTGGTCAGCGGGGTCACCAACAGTGACTGCTGTGGATGCATCAATAGATTAAGTAAGTTGTTCTAATTGCTAAAATAAATAAATACTTATGTTAAAATACAACTTAAATATGTTCTTTGTGATGTAAAAATATATCAAAATATATAAAGATGAATAGAGAATAATATTAATACGGTCATTGAAACCGTGTACACATTATATAAAAATGTGGGCTTTTAAAGCCGTCTTGACTGATTGACGTTTTTGAAGTAACAGTAGTCGGCAGAGTATTCGATATTGTAGCGACAGCGTGAACGAATACGCAGTCCTCTGGCTTTCGTTCGTGATATCTCAACCATAAGACTGCTCAGCAGAACGAAGACTTCTGTCCGGTTTGTGGATGGACACAAGTGTCTGCATGTATGGTGGCGATAGTTCAGCATTCAATACCTTATATGTGAATTCTGCTGTTTTTGTAGGTAATCCGTTGCTGGACAGGCAGACAATGGATTTGGCGCAGTAGTGGTAACGCACTGTCGCATCGCGCACACCGAGTTACTAGACGAACCACAGCATTCTGTAGTCGCTGCGGCCTGCCGATGTTCTAGGCAGAGGTGCCAAACAAAAGCGAATTGCAGTAGTTTACGGGTGACGTAATCGTTGCATTGACAACACGTTCTGTTGTCTACTGTGGCAGGTAACCGTAAATTTAGCCGAAGTTACATAAATACAGTGAATAGGTATTAATTGTACGATAAATCTGCTGAGTCATGTCAAGGTATTTGTATAAAGTAGCCCGCACACTAATTAGACTCGCACGAGACGCGGTCGAGACGCAACAGTATCGACCGTGTCCCGAGCGGGTGGAGCGAATTTCGAGCATCTAACATAGCTGATATTTTGAGATCGTCCTCACCTCGTCTCCTCCGTGCCTTGTCTCAAGACTTGGTGTGCGGGTGCTTAACGTCGAGTTGCGGTCGAGACAAGATGGAGCAGTTCCACATGCTAGTAATGACCTGGCCTGGAGTCACATGGTAGGACGTAGGTCCTAGAAATGTGCAGATTCAGAGGGCAGCCCATAGAGTCAGGACCCACATTTTGAGCAAAAATATGTTCATTTACAATTAAAATATAATAATTGGTTCAAAATCACGTTCTAAGCGTCACCTAAATGCAGCTTTTGATGTGTTTTGTCAAAAAAACATGATTGGAAGAGCAGGCATACCTTCCATCCTAATTTCCACGCCGATTCTCTTTTGGATAAAACAAATGTGCGTTTATGACTTAAATACGGATTAGTTGGCTAAACTCAACCATGTTCTAAAATTACATATTTTCTAGAGTTTGGCATAAAAATAATGCACGGGAAGGGAACACCCCACCCCACAGTGTGTTCTATTTTGTTCAGCAAATGGTGGATTTACAAACAAAATATACACCAACTTGCTGAAAAACATGTTCTTAGGGTCACAAAATTGCACCTTTTTAAGTGTTTTTTTTGTCTAAAAATTCAGCTCTCCCACACACACACATATACTGTGTGTGTTTCTTTTATGGCAAGGAAATTGTATTATTTGCAAAAATAAATCGAATATCCTGTATCATCTATTGCGTATCTTCGCGCAACCCAAGGGAGAACACATAATCTTTTTCAGGGATTGGTTTATTTCACCGTGTACTTTCAAAATGAGCAATACAACCTTTGTCATTTTAGTTTTGCATTCCCCGTGTGTCCAAATGAGCGCGCGCATCGACCCGTCTTGCCTATAGACGCATTATAGTCTCCTTGGTGTGCGGGCACATCATGTCGGGAAGATTGGAGACTCGCAAGAAACGCGTCGAGACGAGATGCTCGTGAGGCGTTCAAGACGCATTGAAAATCCGTCTGGACCGCGTCTCGAGCGAGTTTCCTTGGTGTGCGGACCACTTAGGTAGATCCCAAGAACTCTCACCCATTCAGCAGCACAACCGACTTCGGACCCAACGCGCACATGCAGTCCAGCGACCAAATCAGATGTCGACCTGTTTATGCATCGTTTATCAGCAAGTAGTTGAACGTCGTCCAGTGTATGTTGTCCTTGCACTGCTCGACACGATGCATAACGGTCGTAAGAAAAATTACATTCGATTCAAAGTGACATAACAATTATATGTCATCGGCATGACACTTTAAACATTATGTTTTCGAAATATATAACCGATCGGTTGCATATATAAGAAAAACGGTACGACTCAACCTAGCGTAATACAACTCCGGCTAGGCCACAGCGCCGTTGTAGATGATAAAGAAGTATTGTATGTCGATTATATCGAAAGCAGCGCGTGGATCAATGAGCATGATAATATTGCCTTGTCGACGGTCAAGGGCCGTTCTAATATCGTTGACCACCCAAAATAGAGCGGTCTCTGTTGAATGATTTCTTTTGTCTGCAGATCGAAAAGGACCAGACAGTGACTGATCGTCAGTCTGGTTGCCACTATCTATGCAAGTTCTTAGAGAGCTGTGATAGATGACTGACTGTGCGGTAGTTGCTTATCGTGTTTTTGCACAGAAATGGTTTCTTCAGTAATTGGTGCACACGCTTCAACTCAATCGGCATCACTTCTTCCGTTAAGCATACTGACAGCAGTGATAGCAAGTTCGTGAATGTTTTGCTTAACACGATCAGAGGACAGCGGATCAAATGCGCATGTTTACGTGAACGCTTTATATGCACGCCTGTGCACAAGACCACGCTCCAACTCGGTGGGACAGTACAGGTGCACTTTGGTGGTTACAAGCGATAACGTCGATGTTGAACTCGTCTATTTAAGCGAAATTAGCTTCGTATTCGGTTATACGCGTGTGTTATCAGCATTTTTCAATCTGTCCTGGTAGTACTTCGTCTTAGTGAGATATATAATATTATTGCACTCACCGCGTGTAGCAACAACCGTTTGGCGATGGACGTCCAGTTTCGAACGGCTCCACAACAACTTCATCTGTCGCCGTTGTGTTCTCCCATCGTCAATGTCACTGTTATACCACGGATCGTGTTTGTGAGTTCGGACGATAGTCGGACGTACAGGCGCGAGCGTCTCTATGACTTTTCTTTTCTTATATCATTGTTGTAGCGTGACACAAATTCCACAGCGTTTGTTCTTAATGCAGCAGCGTCTGGCAAATCACACGTTGTTTCTACGTCGTGGTTGGATGTGTCAGCGTCAAACAAGCGGTAGTTATGCTTCAGTATTGCTGTTGGTGTCTTGGGAGGTCTCGTGACATCAATGGCACGGCGCACGACGGGATGATCAGTTGTAGAAAACGAAACAACTAGCACAGCAGTGGCAAGATTGTGGTCATGGTGCGTAATTACGAAACTAAGTGTGTGACCAGGTGAATGTGTAGCTTCATGGACATGCTGGACAAGATTGAGGGAATTAAGTAGCTGAAGTATTGGTCGTTTTTCAGTTTTAACGCCATATTTGATGTTACTAAATAATCAACCGACCATGTCACAATTGTTACTTAGTAATTATGGTAGTGTATTAATTGTCCATTTGTAGTTATTGTTTGCACGCTGTATGTACAACAATCAGACTACCATTTTCAGTGGTTGGCAGCGACCAGTTACTCAGCTTATTTTACTTTATCAAACCATTGTGATCGCATATAAACTGGTACCAGCTTTGGCGTTGCTGCCTGCCAGGAATTGCACATATTGCATATTATTTATTATTCATTTATGTTATGTATTATTCAATTCCGAAATAAAGCATTCATTCGTTCATTTATGTTCCTTCGTGGTGCTTCACGTTTACATGTTGGATATGCGTGATGAATCACAGCTATTCTGTTAATTTACAAGTGATGAGCTTTTTGTGAATGCATCAAGTTCGTCTCCAGGTGCAGCGGAACATTGGTACTTCTAAGTTCGGTCTTTGCATTACAAAAGCAGCGTGGTTGACGTACGTCAACTAAGGTCGTAATACAACAATGTGCATTGGCACCATCATCAGTTGCATGTGTGTCTATTACACCGCTCAAAGGAAAATCGTTTAATGATACAAATATAATTTTACAGTATACCTTGTATGACAAACTACATTTTGATACTAAATGTCAATTCAGCAATTGCCTTTATTTCGTTACGTTGACAACACTTCTGAGGAAATACGCTACTTGCTGATAGCATGTATTTCGTATTACTAAGAAGGTTAATTAAATAACTTAGTTATTTAAATATTTATGTTAGTTCGGGGTGAATATAATAACATTCCATAGTATGAGTGTACACTGTTTGTCTATTGGCTATGTGCGTAGCAGCTACAGATTAAAGTTTGTTTGTTTTCTCAATGTTAATGTTGTGAGTATAATTACCTTTACGTGCATCTGTCGCATTACAACATGTGGGTGTGTCAAAGACATCATTAGCTTTTACGTGCGTGTTTATTAGCGGTGCTAAGCCTACTGACGAACACTGACACATTATTGAGTCATCGTGTGCCGACCATCTACTGAGTTGAGGATAAGCTTGCTGTGACTATAATTATACTCCTTTAATGGTGAAGAAAGTGACGTTTCAACTCCGAGACTAGCGTGTAACAATGCAGTAGGATTCGAAACTTCACAAACAAGTGTGATCAAATTCATGCTATAAGCAAAGTGGAACATGATGGAAATGACACGTCCATACATAACCTATCAGCTTTCAAAATTCGTTGGGCGAAGACGCGTAATAACGTTTATGCAATAACCAACACTAGTCCAATGTAGTTTGAGAATTGAAATTGGCCAACGGATGACTTTTTTATTGCCTGAAAATATATCACAAGTTGGATCACGTAAATACAATGTGTTGAAAGTAGTCATACAACTATTAAAAACTGAGTGTTTTCTAATGTTGATTCTGCTATTGGAAATTCTAAAAGGAGTGTAGTTTCGTAGAAATCATCAAGGACAGTGAAATTGGATAGCCCCTACCAGATAGGACGAGTCTAGTTGGGTATGCATACACTTGTGTAAAAAGAAGTGATCTGCAACTTACCTATGATGTTGAAGGGAAGGTAGTCTAAAATGATGGCAAAGTTCAGGATAACTTTCAGAGGAGTACTGTATTTTGGATATTCGTAACATATATATTGAATGAATTTGTTTTGAACTCGTTCGATTGTGTCAATAAACGTACGTTGCCAGGGATTCCAGATAACACTGGTGGCGACGCGAGGAACAGAGAGCTGCAAAATTTTGCTTGTTTATTCTGAAATTGGAAACGGTAAAAGGCGTGTAGTTTCGTTGAGATCGTGAAGGACAGTGAAACGTACGTTGCCAGGGATTCCAGATAACACTTAATACTGTAGGTGGCACTCCGTTGTAGCGACTCGGGGGAACATTCAGCAGCAATATTTTGCTTGTGTAACTAGTCTACGTACAGTTTTACTGACTTGTTATGATCCTTGGAGTGGTACAATATTCGAATGAATGTGATGGCAAGTTACGCAAAGTGGACGCTTCTTCTCTTGCGTTTGTGCGAACTTTATATATCAGGCTTCATGACACCTCGATTCAAACATGGCGACCAGCGTCAGCGAGGGCTCACCTACACTAGAGACATGTTGCTGTCACTTCGGGACAGCGGCAGTGCTCCACACATTGATCTCCGTGAGCTCACAGACAACCATCTCGACAACGACATACAGAAAAAACGCCAGATAAAAAGAGGCAGAAAAGGCTGTGTCAGGCATCGCCTATGAAGAAGAAAAACTAGGCCCCCTTCCTTCTATGGTTTTGAGCAATGCACATCCCTGAAATCCAAGATGGACTAACTGCGATTGCAAGTCAAGGTATGCTACGTCATGACTATTACCGAGACTTCGTTGAACAAAGACATTCAAGATTCTCTTATGGAAATTTATGTCTTCTCGCTCATTCGAGCAGACAGAGATGGACATTCAGGTAAAGGCAAAGTGGAGGCATTGGTGTGTACGTCAACGACCAATTGTGCAGGCAGTACACAATCAGAGACAAGATGAGCAACCCTGATGTTGAACTGCTCTGTTTAAGCCGGATACCTTTTCACCTTCCAATACAGTTTGGGAATGTTCTAATTTGTTCTATTTACGTGCCCTCCAGTACAAATTCGGCCCGAGCAGCTACACTTATTGCAGACTCTGTCCACAAGCAACAAGAACGGACTCCTCAACTCAACACGGCTACATATGCCGTGAGTGATTATAATATCAAGTTTTGCATCGAGATTGTGAAATCTCCCAACAACAAACCCTATATCACCAAGGAGATCAAAGACTGCATACATAGAAAAAATCAGGCTTTCACAAGGAAATACACAAAAGAGATCAAACGGGTGCATAAGGAACTCAACACCAAACTGAGACAGGAAAAACAACACTACAAAAACAAAATGGAGAAACATTTTAATTGCATGAACAGTACAACGTTATGGGATAAAATGAAGTCCGCCATAAAAATGAACTGTACTAAGAAACCAATACACATCACAAATGAACAGGCTTTTGCTAATAAAATTAATGATTTCTACAGACGGTTTGGTACTCAGGACTCTTCCAGTAGACGTGATTCTCTGCTCAGTGACGTGTTAGTCAGTAATACCGATACTTTGAAATTTATGTAGTATAAAAGCAAC
This sequence comes from Paraescarpia echinospica, assembly GCA_020002185.1. Classification (NCBI taxonomy): domain Eukaryota; kingdom Metazoa; phylum Annelida; class Polychaeta; order Sabellida; family Siboglinidae; genus Paraescarpia; species Paraescarpia echinospica. The sequence goes on from JAHLWY010000215.1 coordinate 41,936, forward strand.
TGGTTCTGATGGCATTTCGTTTTTTTTATTGAAAACATATGCTGAGGAGCTTGCACCGGCTTGGTGTCCCATATTCCAACTTTCTGTCGATAGCCACATGGTACCAATACTATGGAAAATTCACATATTACTACTGTACCAAAGAAAACTTGCTCAAAAGAAAACAATGATTCCAGAACTGTTGCACTTACACCAATTGTCATGAAATGTTTGGAACGAATAGTGGTTCGTAAACAGCAGCTAGATGTTCAGGACCATCTTGACCCATTCCAATTTACCTACAGGCATGGCAGAGGAACAAATGACGCTGTCAACACTGTTGTCCATTTCATTTTGAAACGCTTGGACAAGCCCAAGGCTTCTGCTAGAATATTGTTCATAGACTTTAGCTCGGCGTTCAATATTATCCATCCTCACATTCTGCTCACTAAGCTGAAACAAATGAATGTCAGTCCATATGTCATCAATTGGTATCATTCTATTCAAACAGACAGAGTGCAGCTTGTTAAGGTAAATCAGACTCTTTCCCAAACTGTGGTAACAAATACCGGTGCACCCCATGATAACTGTATTGTTGCCTGTTGTTATCCATGTTGAAGAAATTGCCCAGGTCAGTCAGTACAAATACCTAGGTGTCTATTTTGATAATAAACTTAGCTGGAATGTCCATGTTCACCGTGTGTGCTCCAAAGTCCACCAGCGGTTGTACTTTCTCCGCAGACTGAGAGCTTTCGGTGTCGATGAGAAAACACTTGTTCTTTTTTATCGCTCTATTATTGAAAGCATACTGCGTTATGGGATTACTGCTTGGTTAGGCAATCTATGTGTTCAGTTAAAATCACAGCTTTCTCGATTGATGAGAACTGCCATGAAAATCACAGGTTCCACATATCCCATGGTTTCCCTTCAGAATATTTTTGAACGGACATTAAGAAGACAGTCAATCAAGATTATTTAAGATACTAAGCATGTTCCGCATAATGAATTTCAGCTCCTGCCATCTGGCAGACGTTACATAACTCCTCGGTGCAGGCTTAATATCTACAAACACTCATTCGTGCCACTGTCTATTAAACAACTTAATTCATGATGCCTGCTGCCACAGTGTCACTTGTCGTTTTTTGAAAAAGCAATGTGTATGCATGTATTATTTATTATTTATCTGCTGTTTTTATCCAATGGTTTTATATACACATTGCAGTCATGTCTGTTCTCACCCGAGACAAAGTTCTCAACTCCACAGTTGAGACAATAAAGAATTATCTTATCTTATCTTATCTTACTCCAACTGACTTCTGACTACATACATACATATACAAGGATCGCAAAACCTGTACATCAGTAAATGTTGTGGAAACGCGCTTAATAAAACCACTCATCTTAAAAGCGAGATGTGACAGCGATATCTTTGACAGCGGTGACCTTGGGCAAAGACTGGCTTAAAACCGTGTAGTCATAGGATATTCGTTACTTTTTGTTAATGAACGACATTATGCAGCATTTATCAACATTAAGTTTAACGTGTAATGTCTCACACCAAAGCCATACATTGTCCAGATCCTTCTGCACCAACTGACAATCTGTCACAGAAGTAATTTCTTTAAACAATTTGGAATCATCAGCACACACTGATATTGAACATGAATCAACATGATTAGTGGGATCGTTGATAAACAAGATAAACAGAAGTGATCAAATTTGTGAACTTTGTGGTACACCAGACAACAACGGTTTCCAGTCAGATGCTTTGCCTTTGAGGACCACGGTTTTGTAGTTGACAAGGTCAGACTGCAACCATAATGATCTAAGCGTGTGAATTAACAATGGATGGTTGCACACTCAAAGGCTTTTCTGAAGTCCAAATAAATAGAATCACCCTGTTTCTTGTTGTCAATAGGTTCAGAAATGGCGTTCAAGTAACACGCTAGATTAGATGCTGTACTTCTACGCCTCACAATTCCGTGTTGGCCGCCCGAAATTGTGTTGAGCACATGCTCATGCAATTAGTCGTATACCACTTTCTCAAAAACTGTGGTAGCAATAAGAGAGAGATAGGTCTGTAGTTGCACACATTTGCATTATTAACAGCAAATGTGTTTACGACATCTGTATTTTGATACATGTTACTACGGGACCACAAGCCAATATTATAAATGTATTTGATTAGTAATGTTTATTAGATTAATGTGTCTACTTCATTCGTTACGGTGTTTTTGTGATATAGCTGAGCTAATGGGCACACATTACATAACATGACGTGACATCTCGCTTTGTATGATCCATGTTTCTGAGTTGAATACTAACGCCAGATTTGCAACTCGTTTATACAAAGACAGTATAGTTAGTGCTCACAAATACTATACGAAGCATACAGAGCTGGGTAGATATAGTTTTTTTCGGGAACGTACACGGCTTTCACGAGCACATTTCCGGAAAACAAAAAACAATCAGAGACAAAACGTGCAACCCTGATGTTGAATTGCTTAGTTTAAGCCTCATACCTTTTTACCTTCCCAGAGAGTTTGGGAGTGTTCTAATTTGTTCTATTTATGTGCCCTCCAGTGCAACTGCGGCCCGAGCAGCTACATTTATTGCTGACTGTGTCCACGTATTGGCAAACATCAATTAGTTTGCGGCCAGACGTTTGTAATAGAACGGTTTTAATACGTTATCAACAAAATCTACATTGCATCGTGACGTATCAACGTATCACGCCGACTTCATCAGTACCGATCAAGGAGCCTCTATTGATATACGGTCTTTGGTACATATGACGCTAAATGACGTCATCGTACACGTGAAACAGTTCGTTGACGAAAGCCTCTACCAGATCTTGGATATGAAAAAATTTAAGTTTCTGATTTGAAAACGAACTATCCTGAAGAATGTTCAGTAGTGTTACTGTGGAAATGTAACTGTTAACGGACTGAATCAAGTGTGTCGTGCATCACAATAAATACATTTAGAGGGCGTACAATATGTATTGATTATAGTGTGTTAAAAGAAAAATTACACGTGTGGTAAATCTAACACTTTTACCCTAATATGATTGCTAGGGTTAAACTTACATAAAAGTCATTGATTCTTCGTGTTTGTTTTGTCCCCTTCAAACATTGTATACACACTTGTGTCTTTATATGGTATTTTGTAGAGTATGCATAATTATACCACATCAAATATATATTGTATAAGTGTATTTGGTTATGTATGTGTATATACATACAGTTTTCTTTTCTTTGTTCTTGTATTCTATTTCCAATGTTTTAGTAAACGAATCCTTCATTCATTCAAATGTTATTATCCTAATAATGCTGCGTTTCATTGGCAAACATCAATTTGTTTGCGACACTAAGTTTGTAAGAGAACTGTTATCAACACAATCTACATTGCATCGTGACGTGATGACTAGCAGCAACGACGCAATTTTTTCACCATGGATAATAACAGGCAAGTGATCGGCAACAGTATATTTAGCATGGGGTGCACCGGTATTTGTTACCAAAGTTTGGGAAAGAATCTGATTACCTTAACAAGCTGCACTCTGTCTGTTAGAATAGAATGATACCATTTGATGATATATGGATTGACATTCATTTGTTTCAGCTTAGTGAGCAGAATGTGAGGTTGGATAATATTGAATGTCGCGCTAAAGTCTATGAACAATAGTCTAGCATAAGTGTTGGAGTTGTCCAAGTGTTTTAAAATTAATTGGACAACAGTGTTGACAGCGTCATCTGTTCCTCTGCCATGCATTTTTGCAAATTGGAATGGGTCAAGATAGTCCTGAACGTCTAGCTGCAGTTTACGAAATATTATTCGTTCCAAACATTTCATGGCAATCGGTGTAAATGCAACAGGTCTGTAATCATTGTTTTGTTTCGGGCAAGTTTTCTTTGGTACAGGAGTAATATGTGAGGGTTACCATAGTAATTGTACCATGTGGATATTGACAAAAAGTTGGAATATGGGACACCAACCCGGTTCAAGCTCCTCAGCATATGTTTTCAATAAAAAAGCCGAAATGCCATCAGAACCAGTTGCTTTTCTACTATAAACATGTTGGAAGACTTTGGTGACATCATGTACATCAATTTCATATGTATTGACATTATTGACTAATACATCACTGAGCACAGAATCACATCTACTGGAAGAATCCTGAGTATCAAACCGTATGTAGAAATCGTTCATTTCATCAGCGAAAGCCTGTTCATTTGTGCTGTGTATTGGTTTCCTAGTACAGTTCATGTTTATGGCCGACTTCATTGTATCCCATTATGTTCTATTGTTCATATAATTAAAATGTTTCTCCATTTTGTCTTTGTAGTGTTGTTTTTCCTCTCTCAGTTTGGTGTTGGGTATCTTTTGCACCCGTTTGACCTCTTGTGTGTCTTCCTTGTGAAAGCCTGCTTTTTTGTATGTATGCAGTCTTTGATCTCCTTAGTGATATATGTTTTGTTGTTGGGAGAAGATTTCACAATTTTCTTTGGAATCATTGTCTCGAAGCAAAACATGATATTATAGTCACTGTCACTGCATTTGTAACCGTGTTGATGTCGGGATTGTCCCGAGTGAAAACCTCCCAGTCTGTGCATATGAAGCAGCCTCTAAGAGTCTCCACATTGTCAACATACCACACGTTAACAGTTTTCGCCACAGGTTTGTTTCTCTTCAGGACTGGACGATATGTGGGTATGAGATGCACACTATGAAGGTCTGAATTGGCAATAGGTAGTTTGATATGCCGTGTATATTCCCGTAGCATTTGTCCAGCGTATTGCCTTTTAGAGTATCACACGCAATATACTGTGAGAAGCCTGGAAGGCTGAATTCCAGCTTACAGTGATTAATATCACCCAGGATGAAAACTGGTGCTTCAGGAGTCCGTTCTAGTTGCTTGTGGACACAGTCTGCAATAAATGTAGCTGCTCGGGCCGCAGTTGCACTGGAGGGCACATAAATAGAACAAATTAGAACACTCCCAAACTCTCTGGGAAGGTAAAAAGGTATGAGGCTTAAACAAAGCAATTCAACATCAGGGTTGCACGTTTTGTCTCTGATTGTTTTTTGTTTTCCGGAAATGTGCTCGTGAAAGCCGTGTACGTTCCAGAAAAAAACTATATCTACCCAGCTCTGTATGCTTCGTATGGTATTTGTGAGCACTAACTATACTGTCTTTGTATAAACGAGTTGCAAATCTGGCGTTAGTATTCAACTCAGAAACATGGATCATACAAAGCGAGATGTCACGTCATGTTATGTAATGTGTGCCCATTAGCTCAGCTATATCACAAAAACACCGTAACGAATGAAGTAGACACATTAATCTAATAAACATTACTAATCAAATACATTTATAATATTGGCTTGTGGTCCCGTAGTAACATGTATCAAAATACAGATGTCGTAAACACATTTGCTGTTAATAATGCAAATGTGTGCAACTACAGACCTATCTCTCTCTTATTGCTACCACAGTTTTTGAGAAAGTGGTATACGACTAATTGCATGAGCATGTGCTCAACACAATTTCGGGCGGCCAACACGGATTTGTGAGGCGTAGAAGTACAGCATCTAATCTAGCGTGTTACTTGAACGCCATTTCTGAACCTATTGACAACAAGAAACAGGGTGATTCTATTTATTTGGACTTCAGAAAAGCCTTTGAGTGTGCAACCATCCATTGTTAATTCACACGCTTAGATCATTATGGTTGCAGTCTGACCTTGTCAACTACAAAACCGTGGTCCTCAAAGGCAAAGCATCTGACTGGAAACCGTTGTTGTCTGGTGTACCACAAAGTTCACAAATTTGATCACTTCTGTTTATCTTGTTTATCAACGATCCCACTAATCATGTTGATTCATGTTCAATATCAGTGTGTGCTGATGATTCCAAATTGTTTAAAGAAATTACTTCTGTGACAGATTGTCAGTTGGTGCAGAAGGATCTGGACAATGTATGGCTTTGGTGTGAGACATTACACGTTAAACTTAATGTTGATAAATGCTGCATAATGTCGTTCATTAACAAAAAGTAACGAATATCCTATGACTACACGGTTTTAAGCCAGTCTTTGCCCAAGGTCACCGCTGTCAAAGATATCGCTGTCACATCTCGCTTTTAAGATGAGTGGTTTTATTAAGCGCGTTTCCACAACATTTACTGATGTACAGGTTTTGCGATCCTTGTATATGTATGTAGTCAGAAGTCAGTTGGAGTAAGATAAGATAAGATAAGATAATTCTTTATTGTCTCAACTGTGGAGTTGAGAACTTTGTCTCGGGTGAGAACAGACATGACTGCAATGTGTATATAAAACCATTGGATAAAAACAGCAGATAAATAATAAATAATACATGCATACACATTGCTTTTTCAAAAAACGACAAGTGACACTGTGGCAGCAGGCATCATGAATTAAGTTGTTTAATAGACAGTGGCACGAATGAGTGTTTGTATATATTAAGCCTGCACCGAGGAGTTATATAACGTCTGCCAGATGGCAGGAGCTGAAATTCATTATGCGGAACATGCTTAGTATCTTAAATAATCTTGATTGACTGTCTTCTTAATGTCCGTTCAAAAATATTCTGAAGGGAAACCATGGGATATGTGGAACCTGTGATTTTCATGGCAGTTCTCATCAATCGAGAAAGCTGTGATTTTAACTGAACACATAGATTGCCTAACCAAGCAGTAATCCCATAACGCAGTATGCTTTCAATAATAGAGCGATAAAAAAGAACAAGTGTTTTCTCATCGACACCGAAAGCTCTCAGTCTGCGGAGAAAGTACAACCGCTGGTGGACTTTGGAGCACACACGGTGAACATGGACATTCCAGCTAAGTTTATTATCAAAATAGACACCTAGGTATTTGTACTGACTGACCTGGGCAATTTCTTCAACATGGATAACAACAGGCAACAATACAGTTATCATGGGGTGCACCGGTATTTGTTACCACAGTTTGGGAAAGAGTCTGATTTACCTTAACAAGCTGCACTCTGTCTGTTTGAATAGAATGATACCAATTGATGACATATGGACTGACATTCATTTGTTTCAGCTTAGTGAGCAGAATGTGAGGATGGATAATATTGAACGCCGAGCTAAAGTCTATGAACAATATTCTAGCAGAAGCCTTGGGCTTGTCCAAGCGTTTCAAAATGAAATGGACAACAGTGTTGACAGCGTCATTTGTTCCTCTGCCATGCCTGTAGGTAAATTGGAATGGGTCAAGATGGTCCTGAACATCTAGCTGCTGTTTACGAACCACTATTCGTTCCAAACATTTCATGACAATTGGTGTAAGTGCAACAGTTCTGGAATCATTGTTTTCTTTTGAGCAAGTTTTCTTTGGTACAGTAGTAATATGTGAGTTTTCCATAGTATTGGTACCATGTGGCTATCGACAGAAAGTTGGAATATGGGACACCATGCCGGTGCAAGCTCCTCAGCATATGTTTTCAATAAAAAAGCCGAAATGCCATCAGAACCAGTTGCTTTTATACTACATAAATTTCAAACGTATCGGTATTACTGACTAATACGTCACTGAGCAGAGAATCACGTCTACTGGAAGAGTCCTGAGTACCAAACCGTCTGTAGAAATCATTAATTTTATTAGCAAAAGCCTGTTCATTTGTGATGTGTATTGGTTTCTTAGTACAGTTCATGTTTATGGCGGACTTCATTGTATCCCATAACGTTGTACTTTCATGCAATTAAAATGTTTCTCCATTTTGTTTTTGTAGTGTTGTTTTTCCTGTCTCAGTTTGGTGTTGAGTTCCTTATGCACCCGTTTGATCTCTTTTGTGTATTTCCTTGTGAAAGCCTGATTTTTTCTATGTATGCAGTCTTTGATCTCCTTGGTGATATAGGGTTTGTTGTTGGGAGATTTCACAATCTCGATGCAAAACTTGATATTATAATCACTCACGGCATATGTAGCCGTGTTGAGTTGAGGAGTCCGTTCTTGTTGCTTGTGGACAGAGTCTGCAATAAGTGTAGCTGCTCGGGCCGAATTTGTACTGGAGGGCACGTAAATAGAACAAATTAGAACATTCCCAAACTGTATTGGAAGGTGAAAAGGTATCCGGCTTAAACAGAGCAGTTCAACATCAGTGTTGCTCATCTTGTCTCTGATTGTGTACTGCCTGCACAATTGGTCGTTGACGTACACACCAATGCCTCCACTTTGCCTTTACCTGAATGTCCATCTCTGTCTGCTCGAATGAGCGAGAAGACATCAATTTCCATAAGAGAATCTTGAATGTCTTTGTTCAACGAAGTCTCGGTAATAGTCATGACGTAGCATACCTTGACTTGCAATCGCAGTTAGTCCATCTTGGATTTCAGGGATGTGCATTGCTCAAAACCATAGAAGGAAGGGGGCCTAGTTTTTCTTCTTCATAGGCGATGCCTGACACAGCCTTTTCTGCCTCTTTTCATCTGGCGTTTTTTCTGTATGTCGTTGTCGAGATGGTTGTCTGTGAGCTCACGGAGATCAATGTGTGGAGCACTGCCGCTGTCCCGAAGTGACAGCAACATGTCTCTAGTGTAGGTGAGCCCTCGCTGACGCTGGTCGCCATGTTTGAATCGAGGTGTCATGAAGCCTGATATATAAAGTTCGCACAAACGCAAGAGAAGAAGCGTCCACTTTGCGTAACTTGCCATCACATTCATTCGAATATTGTACCACTCCAAGGATCATAACAAGTCAGTAAAACTGTACGTAGACTAGTTACACAAGCAAAATATTGCTGCTGAATGTTCCCCCGAGTCGCTACAACGGAGCGCCACCTACAGTATTAAGTGTTATCTGGAATCCCTGGCAACGTACGTTTCACTGTCCTTCACGATCTCAACGAAACTACACGCCTTTTACCGTTTCCAATTTCAGAATAAACAAGCAAAATATTGCAGCTCTCTGTTCCTCGCGTCGCCACAGCGGAGCGCCACCTATAATATTGCAGTGTTATCTGGAATCCCTGGCAACGTACGTTTATTGACACAATCGAACGAGTTCAAAACAAATTCATTCAATATATATGTTACGAATATCCAAAATACAGTACTCCTCTGAAAGTTATCCTGAACTTTGCCATCATTTTAGACTACCTTCCCTTCAACATCATAGGTAAGTTGCAGATCACTTCTTTTTACACACCCAACTAGACTCGTCCTATCTGGTAGGGGCTATCCAAGTTCACTGTCCTTGATGATTTCTACGAAACTACACTCCTTTTAGAGTTTCCAATAGCAGAATCAACATTAGAAAACACTCAGTTTTGAATAGTTGTATGACTACTTTCAACACATTGTATTTACGTGATCCAACTTGTGATATATTTTCAGGAACTGAAACCTTTAGGTCTTCAATTCAAAAACATTTCTATGTATAACAGTTGATTGCCTAGTATATTTGACGTTGATGTTGTATGCTTTTTATTTCATTATTGTTCTTATCGTCTATTATTGTTTTATTATTTATATGTATTGTTTCTGTTATCAGTCCAATTACTGGGTCCACAGGACCTGTTGGAATCTGAACAAAAATACCACACAATACAATACAATAAAAAATGCCATGAAAATGAATACAACACAAATGGTTGATGTGCTTTTCATGCTAAATTTAGCTTATGTGCTACATAGTATTAGCTAACCGAAAAAAGAATTTGATTATATAGACATTTTGGTATAATTTTTAATATCTGCTAGATACGGATTATGTCCTTCAGTTGTGGAAACACGTGGGCGTCTCTCTTGGGAAGACTCTTGGGAAGGATAATGCCAGATTATCAACAACAAGTTTACTTTTTAAAACATAGAAACCACCTGTTTAGTTGTTTTAAAGTTTCATTGTAAATATTGAATTTTTTTTGAAGTATATATGCACCGAGTTTCAGTGCAGCATGGCATTCTGTACTTAGGTGAAGTAATACTGGCTGTTATTTGAAGCAGGATTTCTGAATGCCCACTGCCATGTTGTCTGGGCTGAAGTGAAGGGCAAGATCAGTGTAGCCATGAAGAGACTTGCACATCCCTCCACTCGGAGTGTCGCAAACTTCTTTCTTCAGGTAGTTAGTGGCCTGCATATGGCGACATCACAGAAGTCGTGAAGAAATTGGTGTTGTCTCCAACATGCTTCAGGTTGCAGTACTGGTGCTAAGCAAACCATCAGAAAGTACCAGGTGTAGTTGCTTGAAGATATTTTGTTTTTGATTATTGAAAGACAACAAACATTATATAATATATTGTTGGTAGTGTTGAAACAATGAGATATTCAGTTTTACTATGACATCCAAATGTTACACTTACATAATTTTCCATTGTTTTTACATTTATTCAACATAGACATTAACATTGTAAGTTTGTCTTCGTACGTACGTCAGGCAATATGTTTCATGTTTGGTAATGTATTTACCCATTATATAAATATATATATATATATATAATATTATATATTATTATTTTTATTATATATCGTTATATATATATATATATATATGTATATATATATATATATAATGTATATATGATGTTTGGTCTAGTTTGAGTAAAATGTGTAGTTTATAGAAAATATGCAAAAGACGGTAATAGTACTGCAAGCATTCAAACACATTCCAAACTTACCTTTTATGTATTATTATACTCGGAGAAAGCAGAACAACGTACGTTGTTACAAAGGGTGGCGGATGTCGTAATGAACATCACCTCCAGGTGTTGACAGAAATCAGAATTTTTGGGGCGCACGACACATACAAATGGCAATTCGAATTTATGCATTAAGAAAGACGCACACATCTTGCCATTTAGAGTGCTGAAGACCTCTTTCTCCAACATTTCACGCTGTCATGTGACCTGTAAATGCAGACATTGGAGAAATTGTAAAGTATTTGTTGTTGACTTACACACCCTTCGAAGCCCAGTGCTGATGTTTACCTCCGTCGAAAAAGAATAACATTCGTACGTTGACTTACTCGTACAATTTGCTGCTTTCGTCGAACACTACGCTCTGATGACATCCCGTTTTGCAATTGTCTGTGATTTCAACATCCACTGGGACGAGTCATCTGACAACAGTGTGAAACGTTTCGCCGACCTGCTTGAGTCATTCAACATCATTCAACATGTTCAAGTTCCAACACACATCGACGGTCACGCCATTGATCTGATCCTCACTCCATCCGGAAATCACGGCATAACTTCAACAAAAAACATCGTTGCTGCTGTCTGATCACCTGTGGGTGGAATGTGTCGTCGTTATGGAGAAACCGGACGTTCTCCGAAATCGATCACACACCGAAAGTACAAAAACATTGACAAGGCTGCGTTTCGTAATGACATCTCATCGTCGCTTCTGACCACAATTCCGTCAGTCATACAAACAAATACTGACATTGCAGATCACTACAATATGGTTTTGGCCACATTTATCGAGAAGCACACACCACTACAGATGTGTGGTATCGCTGATCGTCCACTCGTACCTTGATACAACGAGAAGGTGATCATTGCCAAGCAAATTCGACGACAGCGTGAACGGAAATGGCGCCATACATCACTTCAAATGCATTGCGAAACATATAAGACACTGTGCGCATTGGTAAAGAGACCAATCAAAGAAGCCAAGTCTGACTACTATGGTTCTGAGATAGAACAGTGCGTGAGTGACAAAAGGCGACTGTATCGTCTGCTAAACGGACTGCTGCAGCGAAGAAAGTCCCAATATCTACCAGCTAAGGACAACATCCAAGATCTCGTAACAAGTTTCTCAAAGTTCTTCTCAGCGAAAAACGAGACGATTTTTGTGGCGCTACATACCCAGTCTACATTCTCGTCCACCACAACCACAGACCGCAGCACCCTACGTGTCGCAACTTCACTTCCGATTGCGACTACATCAGACATCCGCAATCTGCTCAACAAATCACCAACAACATCGTGCGCGCTCGATCCCCTACCAACATGGCTGCTGAAAGAAGTCAGTGACGACTTAGTACCGTTCCTGACCAAACGGAAACTGCGCTAGTTTTTGTACAAAATGACATCCTTGAGGCGCTAAACCGGCGGTGTGGAGTCATCCTGGTTCTACTTGACATGTCGGTCGCCTTCGACACAGTTGACCATGACATTCTGCTCAGCCGATTAGAACAACGCTTCGGAATGGCTGGTCCCGTTTAGGCATAGATGCGATCATATCTAACCGACCGGTCGCAGTCAGTAAATATACCAGATAGCGCTTCCAGCAAAACCAGCGTCGCTTGTGACGTCCCTCAAGAATCGGTGCTGGGACCTCTGTTGTTCTCTGCGTAGACAGTACCTATCGGTGATATCATCAGAAGTCACAACCTGGGCTTCCATCTCTACGCGGACGATACCCATTTAAAAAAAAATTATGTATTACCTTAATTTCATGTTTTTAAACTAATTTTGCGCAATCGTAACTGATTTATTATCAATATACCTTACGTTTAACGATCATCTTTAATTAGAATTTGTTTTTTAAATTTGTGTATATATTGTCATTTATTTTTTAACTAATTTAGTATTATTAATTTTATGTAACTTATTAATGTTCTGCATATATAAATATACATATATATATATATATGTATATATATATATATGTATATATATATACATATATATATATTTATGTACATATATATATATATATATATATACATAATTATATATTCTAAGCGCCTCCGAATGGATTTATCTAGATTAATGGCGCTGTACAAGTGTTCTTATTATTATTGTTATGTTAAATAAAAATACACAAAAATACAAGAAAATTCAGCTACATCACACGGTTTTGATAGAATGCGAAATGGAAAGTGAACACGTGTTTAGTAAAGATGTTGGTACAGTTGTAACTATGAAGTATTCATGTCTAATACGTTTATTGGAACGTTCTAAAACGTAACCGTTGTTTTCACAGATATTGAACTATGATAGACATCGTATGTCTTGCATATACTCTAAGCAAGATATTTGGTAAGCAATAATGCTTTTTGGATATGTATTAAAATATATAGCGAATAAGATTTGGTATAGTTTGTGTAACGTGTGAACACGTGTCAAGTATAAAACAGGCTACCATTTAAAGTTCAATATTAGTTATGAAAACGAGAATAAGCCTTTCGGTTGTATGATGTTTCCAAAGGTAATTGTATTGGTAGCATTCAGATAGCATCACAAATGTTCATTTTTCGTATTTTCAAAACAAAACAAGTACTTTATTACCCAAGCTGGCTGGTGTTGTAATACACATCACCAAACAGTGTTACAGCAAATATAATTTCTGATGGACGCCACACAAAAGCGGTTGAAGTGATGTTCACAATATTGTTGGCGTATCAACTACACTATGTTACTGATCTGAAAACAAAATAAATGTTAGTACTAGACAACATTTATGTTTGTTCGGTTTGATTTGTGCAGTTTGTAAAAAAAACGTTTGCCCGTATATATATATATATTACATCTATATATGTGTGTGTGTATATGTATATTTATATATATATATATATATTGACAGAGTTTATTGAGTAAAATTATATACGTGATGAGTATAAATAACAATGGTATCATATATATATATATATATAATATACATATATATTATTATATATATATATATATATATATATATATATATAATATAGAAGATTACACATAAAAGCACATGAAAGTACATCCAATGGGGTCTTCATAGAAATTAATAAATAAAGATAAAGAAAACAGAAACAATAAATAAATAATTGTTATACAATAAGATGAGACAACATAAAAAGGTAAGCTAATAAAATTATATAAATTGGTCTATACAAGGTCTATACACATGATACAATACAAAATTATTACGTTTTTAAAAACCGCATTGAACATGTTAAGTCGCAAGGTTACCAGTTATTTCCAGAGCAAGCAGACGAGTAATAAAGAGATTTTACCTGTTTAAAAAAATATTATTATCGCTCTTTCATAGCAAACTAAAAGTAAAATAAAGTGTGATCAAATGTATTTTATACTAAACGGCTTTCAGTTGAGGTAACCACTCGTCGTCCGCTCGTTGTACGCCGACTGTCTGTCGTAGACTGTTGTCGTCGAATAAAAAAGAGACGATAGTGGTGATTTTTTAACGGCGTTGATATATAGGACATAATGCTAGTTTGTTAATTAAATTGAGTTAATTTAATTAGCAAAATTTGCAAATAGTAAATCAAATTAACCCATACCTGCTACCTTCCGTGTTGAGGAGAGCCTTTTTGTTTTGGAAACAAAGACGTCAGTTATGATCCTTTAATTATATTCACAATCACTCCTGAACATTGAGACAAGCCTGCTGCAGTGCAGTATGATTCGACCTTCATATTTTTCCAAAGTTAACATTGCACAACCTCTCATTCTTCAACTTTCGTTGAACCAAGGCAAAATTATGAAACCTCTACAGTAGTCTTCATTGGCACAATCAAGTCTTGCTTGCTGGGCTGCTGCACAGATCAAAACACGAACATCAATCACACAATGATTGATTATTTTCCACCTGCATCAGCTGAAATGCTACAGGTTTTGTGCGATACGTTCACTCTTCTAAGTGCTAACTGCGCGAGTAGACAAACGTTCAGGTGTCATCGTTGTATTACAAAGTTGGTGGACGTCATTGGCGTTGGTTTGCATGCTCGTAGCACCGCACAAACACTGACACGTAACTGTCGTGTACCCGTGATCACCCGACAGTTTGCCTTCGTGAGGAGTGAACGTTCGTCGTGGTGTCCGGAAAACGGGGAATTAGTTAAGATAATGTCAACTCGAAAGGCCAACACGCATGCACAAGTGCAGTTGCCCGATTCGATCGTAGAAGACGTCAGTAAATGTTGTGCACTTTACTCTAAACTGTGCGAACATATACGTGCAAAATATTTACCATGAGTACACACAGATTCATTGTGGACAAACCTGTGCTACAACCAGCACTGTCTCCGATAAATGCAAGTCCAGACGTAAGCTCCGGCAATGTATGAAGAATGAACGTAGACAAGGCAAACAATGATACTTTCGTGGCCCAGATTTGAAATAGCAAATATCGCATAAAATTAGATGCAGAAAATTTACTGATATCGACAATATCGACAATAATAATTTATCTGTAATACACGGTTCTCGATTAAAATAATATCAATTTAACAGTTTAACTGTGTCATACTTTGTACTTCTGCACATGTTTTTATTTTTAGTGGTCATCGACAAACATGGAATCGCTCATCACGCGACGTTTTAGGCAGAAAGGTTTGAACGACTCTTTCATCAACTCCACTTTGCTACATGTTGGTATGAATGTCAGCGAGGAGGCGAATAGTTTCTCCACAAAAGTAATTGAAATACAGAGTTTCGCCATCTTCCTTATGTGTGTGTTTGGTATACCAGGCAACCTGTTCGTCCTCGCCGTGTACGCCTGCAAGATGACGTCATCCACCAGAGTGTACATGTTTGCTTTGGCCGTCGTTGACTTGGACGTTTGCGTTACCGGAATCATGCTGACAAGATTCGCGCTTGACTTCATCAGCATACTGATTATTTCATTCATAATGCGTACGTCGGTCGTGTTCTCCGCGTTTCTTCTGGCGTTCGTGTCAATAGAACGCCTGCTGGCGGTGCAGCGTCCTCACACGTTCAGTTTGAGTACACGACGAGCGAAGCGGGCGATAGTCGTCATCGCTCTTACTGCCGCTCTCGTTGCTGCGGTCCTAACAGTGGCACGTACCACCAAAAACAGGCTGTTGCTTTGTGTATTTTCCGCTGTTCTTATATTAATAAACGTCTTCGTCATGATCGTTTGCTACTCACTAATGGCAATGACGATTCTGATAAAAGTAAGATCTGCTCACAGGAATGTTGGTGTCGCAAGTATGACACCTGTTCCGGGACCATCATCTGTTACTACTATCACGTTTGAACACACAAAGGGTACAGCCACTGGTAATATCATTACTAGTAAAAAACACCCAGTGTTTGGTGGCAAAGCGACAATTGTGAAACAGACTAATGCATAAAAAAGGTGTGTCGTTATTATTTATAATTACAGCTGTGTTTTTAGCCTGTTGGACACCACGATGGCTGGCAGATGTTGGTTTGCGAGTCCCGCTATACTTTCAAGGAGTGTTTTTCCTTAACTCCGTCGTCAATCCGTTCATCTACAACGCCGTGAGCGGAATGTTTCGCGACGACGTCGGACAGTTCTACAGACAGATTTGTTCCAAGTTGGCAACCTGTCGCCAATGCTAGGTGTTTGCTTCGACAAACACCGGTATCATATGAAGACGTGCTATGCTGTGTTTTTGTCCCATGGATTTTCTATTGTATTGAGATGGATATGTTTTGACATTTACAAATTATTTTATGGGATGTTACATGGCGATGTAGGAGGCTGAATGGTTATAATGGATATATTGTACTGTATTTAGATATGTTTCGACATTCATAAATGTGTATGTGGTATGTCACAATGTTACGTACCGTGAGTTGTGTAGTTTCATAGATACATTGTATTTAATGTTACTGATATGTTGATATTTACAACTGCTGATATTATAGTTTCAGATATTATAGATGATATTACACTTTGTGTTTCAGTATGAATGTCTAACTTCTGCATAGGTTTATTTAAAAAAAATACATTTCGAAATGATGAAGCACTGAAGCGATTTTTTGGACTAATAGTTATGTATGCAATGTTCAATTGGTCTCGAACATCTCGTTTGTTTATTCTGTTGTATGTACTGTATAAATATCGGCGAAGTTCAAATCATGAAAGTGGTGATGTCGATTTTGATGTTATTATTATGCTTATTACTAGTGTGGTGATACGTGTTGTATGCGTTGTTTTTGTGAGGCTATGTTGTGTATAATAATTGAATGCTATATGAAAAGCTGTTGAATAATTCTACATTGAATAAAGACAATCCCAACGCAAGAATATGTGCATTATTGCAAAATTATGGCGTTCTATACGAGACCATGTAATAATTCCTCGGACATATGATTCACAAAAATGTTGAGATGGCAACGGGATCCTTAATCAGGTTCTGTTTCAGGGGAATTCTACGCTGCAGTGCTTCTTAATTAGATCCACAGGCGAATACTGGAGTGTCGTTGCACACCAGATCTTAGATTATAGAGTGGTACATAATGTCACAATAAAATGTACCACACCCTACCATTCTCCCTCACTTGTATATTTCAGCAACCCTACGACATAATGTACAAAACGTCACATGTCATTGTATTATACCAATAGTCACTGCTTGCGGCTCTTCTCCAAGTTTCCTTGACATGTAATTTCGAATGCAATTGCAAGTTTAAAATTAGATTTAGTTGACCTACTAAAAAGAAAAATTATATTTTAATGTAAAGAGATAAAATATGTGGAATTTCCATTATGATGATTTTAAACTGTGAGTTTGAACGTATCAATTAAAATTAGTATAATATTTTACTCCTTCAAAGGTATGAACAGACAAACAGACCGACAGTGGTTTTTATTTTGACCCATATACATGTCACTCGATACGTGAGTATGTAAAAACATAATAGTATATAAGTTATGACGTGTGGGTCAGGCAGATTCACACTAAGGCAAAAAAGCCGCTCTCGTGGGAGCCATCCAGTTATGTTAAGGACAAGTCATGATGTACAAACATGTAGCAATAATCGGTCAACATGTCTTAGTGTAAAGTGATGAAATTTCCATTGTGCTGATTTTAAACTGTGAGCTTGAACGTATCAATTAAAATTAGTATAATATTTTACTCTTAAAAAAGGTGTGAGCAGACAGACAGACAGTCCTATATAAAAGGGTTGGACTCTCGATAAGCCAAAGGCTTCCTTTTCCGCCTGCCACCTAGAGTTAATTCTCTGGGTGGCAATATTGTCTTTTTAAATCTTGTACTGGTCTTTTTACTTATCAGTTCCATCACTGCGATAAACAGTAGTGTGTACAGGGCACTCCCTTGTCTCAAGCCAACATTCACTTTGACTTCTTCCGATATTCCAGGTCCACACACCACTCTATCCTTCGTTTCTTCATATGTCCCTTCCACCATCCTGACCTCTACCTCTGGGACCCCATCCCTCTCTCGAGCCATCTTATAGATCATCTTCTTTCCACCGTACTCATCTAGCTTTATGTATAGCTCCTCTTCCATTTCTCTCTTTGTTTTATCCACATCTCTCCTAGCTGCCTTCTTTTTCTGACCAAACAGCTGCCCAGTTGTCCTCCATTCCCCATGATCCATTCTATGTCTTCCCATACCTCTCTCTGTTCTCCAATTGCATTCGCTACTTCTTCGGTCCACCATGATTGATTTTTTCTCTTCGAAGAAGCTCCTCCCTTATCAGATGTTCTGCCTCATAGCTCCTCTGCTGATCCAATGAAAGCATCCTTAAAGTGTTTCCATTCTTCCTCCACATTTCCTACTGTTGGCCGCAATTTCTCATACTCTGATATCACTCTGTCTCTTTATGACATGGCAGTGTCTCCGTGACATTTCCACCACTTAATGGTCTTTCGCCCCACACTTTTAGTCTCCCTCCTCTTCTGCATACGCACAGTGAAAACGAGGGGCTTCTGTTGCGTGGTCATTAGGTGTTCACCAGGGATGACCTTACTCTCCTTCACTCGCCATATTTGCCGTTTCCTCACTATCAGCAGGTCCAGCTCTCTCTTATGGTGACCACTCCTATAATACATTTTGTGGCTTTCCCTCTTTTGGAAAAATTACCCCGCCACCGCTAGCCCATTTCCAATCACCAACTCTACTAACTCCCGGACCTCTCGGTTCCTTGTGCCCCATCCAAATTCCCCAACTGAATCCTCTTCTCCTGTCTCCGGTGTACCCACGTGTGCATTAAAATCACCAGCTATACACATCATCACATGCGCTTCTACCATTTCCATCATTATCTCTAGTTCTTCCCTGAAGGCCCTTTTCCCTGACTTTGCCCTTCCTGCTTGAGGTCCATACACTGACATAATGCACACCAGCTGCTTCCTCACCATCATCCATGCAACAATGATCCTCCCTTGCCATCTCTCCATTCTCCCCACATCTCTACTGATCCCCTCCTTACTATGATGCCTACACCATTGCTCCTTCCATCTCCTCCTGTATGTAGCATCCTATACCCTCCTGCCAGTGCCCTCGCTAAGTCTCCCTTCCACTTGGTTTCTTGAACGCACAACACTTCTATTCTCCTCCTTTCCATGATGTTGACCACTTCCAGTGCTTTTCCCCATCGTTCACACATTGAGACTCCTTAGCGGGGCTTCGCGTCTTGGTCTCTGCCGGCGGAACGATCCACCAGGACTTCGCTGATTTCTCACCACTGCGATTCCATTTACTTGGGACTTGATAGCCACTGCAGCGCTGCCCTGGCTGACCTCCAGTGCGGTTTCTTTTTGGTAGTTTCCGTCTCCTAGGTGGACTGTCTGTCAAGATTTACGAGCTCCACCTGCCCAGGTTTTTGGTCGGGGTTTTTCTTCCCTTAGATCAATTGCCTACCATGGCTAATGAGCTTGATCTGCCCGGTGCTATATTCCCATAGTTGGGGGTTGGAATAATGAATGTCTGGACATGTCCACCCTACGTTGGCCCAGCACACCTACCTCTGGGGCTCCAAACTTCTCCGAGATCCCTAGCACATTTGCCTGGGGCCGCAATGTGCCCAGTATCCGCAGTGTACCACATGGAGATTATGCTAGAGTCTTGTCTATGGAGAGGCTATGTACGAGCAGGGGAGACTTACACACTCGGCTCCCTTTTCACCCAGAGGAGCTACCTGGCGGGTGTAGCTGAAAGCGATATTATGAAGCGCAAACTACATACTACACACTACGCAACAGCACTTTGCGCATCACACAGACCTGTGTTTACGCGCCATACCACCTATAATTGATTGTATTTAAATTAAGTCACTACCGGTAACGTTAGCGTTCGTGATAGGTTAGATAGTTAGCTGTGCAACTAAAATCTGTTGTAACATAAAGTTTGCTGTAGAACACAGGAAACAGTCTTTATAAAAACTAAGATAGTTAAGTTATTAAATAAATTCTGATATGGCGCCTTGCAAGCGGCACTTCATGGCAAAGCGAAATGTGGTGTGCGATCACTGCCACGGCTGGGTGGATTTTGCCTTGTTCAGGTGTGGGAAGTTATGGGTAGAAACCAAGGAGGAGGGAATCACCTTTCAATGTTTGGGGTGTTGGAAGGTGAAGTGTCTGCAGAAAGAGATTGTTAGGTTGACAGGTATTGTGTAGAGGATGGATATGAGAATTAGGAAGGGGACAGGTGGAATGGAGAGTGTCGACGGGGAGAGAGTTGGGAATACTGTGAGACTGAAGGAGCAGAGTAGAGGCAAGAAGACTGTGGAAAGGAGACTAACAAGAGGGAAGGTGATTGGCGGAGAAGAAATTGGAGAATTGACGACAGAAAACGTGACAGGCGTGAACGTGACATGGGAGAAAGTGACCGTAGAGAAGGAGGGAGGGAAATGGGACGGGAGAGGAGAGGAGAGAAGAAAAGAACATGTGATGAGAGGAAACATGAAGGGACGAAAGGAAGTGAGAGTAAATGTGATAGAAGAGAAGTCTGACTGGAGGAAAGATGACAAGAGAGAAAGAGACAGAAAAGAATGGATCGGATGAGAATGTGACAGGAGAGAAGACGGCAGGGGGAAAAGACAACATTCAGACAGATGCAAACCGGAGAAGAAGCTAGTCTGAGTCAATGATTGAAGGGCAATGAGAAAAGAGAGGGTGTTCATGGGCAACTCTATTCTGAGAAAGACAGATACGATGTCGTCGTTTGACTACCGTGGGCTAGGATAGAACACGTTACTGAAAGGGTAGAGAAGGTATTGGGGCATGGCAAGGGAGGGTTTATACTAGTACACGTAATGCAGACAGGGAGGGAATAACTGGGATAGTAAAGAAATACAGACTGTTAGTGAAGAAGCTAAAGAAGACAAGAGTTGAACAGATTATTCTATCAGGAATTTTGCCAGTAATGGGAGAAAGGGGGGATATATATATAGAAACTACAAGAGGATAACGATCAACGCAATAGTTGACCGGATGTGGGAAGAAGAGGAGGTGGGTTTCACAGATTGATGGGGATACTTTGTTGGGATGGAAGATATGTACATGACAGATGGCCTCCATTTAAGTGGAAGGGGGGCAGCACTTTTTTCGTGGAACCTGCTGCAATATGTTGTCTGTGACAGGTTGCATCTATTTAAACTAGAATCGCAGGGAGGTCTCACAGAGAAGCCTGAAACTGGAGGCATAGATAAAGACTGCACAAATATATCCACAAAGAACAGTCTGGAAAACTGTTGTAAAGTTGGGTATAAATGTGTTTGTTTAATTGCAAGGAGTTTAGTAAACAAAATAAATTAACTAAACATTATGGTAGAAGATATTGACCCTCAAGTAATAGATATAACCGAATCATGGGCCACCACCGATATATCAGATGCCGAACTAACAGGCTATGCAACGTTCAGGAAAGA
This sequence comes from Paraescarpia echinospica, assembly GCA_020002185.1. NCBI lineage: Eukaryota > Metazoa > Annelida > Polychaeta > Sabellida > Siboglinidae > Paraescarpia > Paraescarpia echinospica. The sequence goes on from JAHLWY010000215.1 coordinate 63,520, forward strand.
TATAATAGAAGAAGGGGAGGTGGATGTATTTTATATATTAAAAATACATCCAGCTGTATGAAATACAATTAAAAAGAGAAACAGATTGCGAAGAAGCTGTTTGGTGTAACATTGTTACAGGAAACTCAACGGTAACGGTTGGGTTAGTTTATCAAAGTCCAAACATAAGCATAGAGGAGAATGAAAAAGTACAAAACGCTATAAGGGAAGTAAGCAAACGGGACTGTATTATTATGGGGGTTTTAACCATGGGCATATACAATGGAAATCTCTACAGAGTATGGGGAGTGAGGACCACAAGTGTTTAGTTTTAGTACAAGATAGTTTCCTTTCTCAACATCTGCTAGAACCAACCAGCGGTGAGAATGTGTTAAACATAGTATTGTCCTCACAGAATGAATTAGTTAACAATGTCAAGATTTGTGAGCCACTGGGGAGTAGTGATGACAACTAGATACATTTACCATCAAATTAAAATCAGAAAGGAATAGGAAAAAAGCAGTACAGGGGAAATGTCCACAAAGGAAGATGTAAGGACATGAGGACATATTTAGCAAAGATAGACTTAAATAACTCACTGAACACTAAAAGAGCAACAGGATGTTGGAACGTTTTAAAGAGTGAAATTGAGTACATCATCGATAAATACGTTCCCTTGAAAAAATAAGGGAAACGGTCCAAAAAGAAACACTTATCGAAAGAAGCCATTAAAAATAAGTACAAACAAATAATGTGGAAGTCACATAGACGTACTGGAAATGACGACGACTATAACATTTATAAAGAAGCACTTAATCAAGCTACAGCTGAAACTAGAAATTCAAAGAGAAGCTATGAACAAAAAATAGCTTGTAATATAAAACGTGACAGCAAGACTTTGTTTGCGCATGTTAGAAGCAAACAGAAGTTCATGTATTTTAGTTCGGTGTTTACCAGAAACGATATTAATTCACTGCCAGTACCAGAGGCTAAGTTCAAGGACCAGAATCAAACTATTTTCGACAGTTAATTGTAACTCCGGAAATGGTAGCTAAGAAAATAAGGGCTATGAAGGACAGTAAATCACCTGGAGTGGGTGGGATTCCAAACTACTATTATAAATTGTAGAACAAGTTAGTATACCACTTGCAACTGTTTTCAATGTGTCATTAAAAGAGGGAGTGGTGCCTTTAAAAAAGAAAGAAGCAAACATTGTACCGTTATTTTAAAAAAAGTTCCAGAAAAAAGTGAGAGAACAATAGACCAGGGAGTTTTACATTGGTGATTTGCAATTTATTGGAAAGATTATTAAAGATCATTAAAGATCACATGTCAAATTGACCGACAGTTTAAAGATCATATTAATCGTAGTGGTTTTTTAAGTCTTTTAAGATGAGTGGTTTTATTAAGCGCATTTGCACAACATTTACCGATGTACAGGTTTTGTGATCCTTGTATTTATCTCTAGTCAGAAGTAAGTTGGAGTATTGCAGTGTTATCTGGAATCCCTGGAAACGTATGTTTATTTATAAAATGGAACGAGTTCAACAAAATTAATTGAATATATGTGTTACAAATCCAAAATACAGTACTCCTCTGATAGTTAGCCTGAACTTTGTCATCATTTTAGACTACCTTCCCTTCAACATCGCAGGCAAGTTACATATCTCATCGTTTTACACAAGTGTGTGTACTTCCACCTACACCTTTTTTCTTGATGAATAGACTCGGACTGCCATTTCTATGTGTCGTGCGCCGAAAAATCTGTGCACATCCACCTTCACTCGTCCTATCTGGTAGGTGCTATCAAATGTCACTGTCCTTCACGATCTCTACGAAACTACACTACTTTTAGAGTTTCCAATGGCAGAATCAACATTAGAAGACACTCTGTTTTGAACAGATGTATGACTACTTTCAACACATTGCATTTGTGATTCAACATTTGATATATTTTCCGGAGCTGAAACCTTTAGATCTTTAATTCAAAAACATTTCAATGTGTAACGGATGTTTGCGTGGTGTATTCGACGTTGATATTGTGCGGTTTTTATGTACTTATTGTTATTATAGTTTTTACTGTTGTGTTATTGTTTTATTATTTATATGCATTGTTTCAGTTATCAGTCCGGTTACTGGTTCCACTGGGCCTGTCGGAATCTGAGTAAATGCAATACAATGCATTACAATACAAAACAATACAATACTATACAACACAATAAAATATGCCATGAAAATGTATGCAACACAAATGGTTGATGTGGTTGTCATGGTAATTTTTGCCTATACATCGTATTAGTTTGCCGAAAAAAATAAGATATTGGAATTTGATTATATATATACACGTGAACGTCTCACTTGGGAAGACGCTTGAGAAGAATCTTGGGAAAGATAATGTCTGACTATCAACAACAATTTTACTTTTTTAGAACATAGAAACAAACTGTTTAGTTGTTTTAAAGTTTCAATGTTAAAATGGAAATTTGTTAAGTATACGTGCACCGAATTTCAGTGCAGCATGGCATTCTGTGTTTAGGTGAAGTAGTACTGGCCGCTGTTTGAAGCAGGACTAGTGAATGACCACTACCACGTTGTCTGAGCTTAAATGAAGGGCAAGATCAATGTAGCCACGAAGAGACATGCATATCTCTCCACTCGGAGTGTCGCAATCTGTTTTGTTCAGGTAGTTAATGGTCTGCATATGGCGACTTCACAGAAGTTGTGAAGAAATTGGTGTTTTCTCTATCATGCTTCAAACTACTGGTGCTAACTGTTGAAACAATGATATATACAATTCTATTACGACATCCAAATGGTAAACTTACACCTTTTTCCATTGTTTTCACTTTTATTCACCAAACACATTGACATTGTATGTTTGTCTTCGTCAGGCAACACGTTTCATGTTTGATAAACAATTTCTTTACCAATTAAATATATATATATATATATATATATGAATATATAAGTAAAATATGTAGTGCAGAAATGATGCCAAAGAAGGTAATAGTACGGCAAGCATTCAAACACACATTCTAAACTTATCTTTTATGTATTATTATACTCGGAGTAAGAAAAACAACGTACGTTGTTACGAAGGGTGGCGGATGTCGTAATGAATATCACCTCCAGGTGTTGACAGAAATCAGATTTTTCGGCGCACGGCACATAGAAATGGCAATCCGAGTCTATTCATCACGAAAAACGCACATATCTTGCCATTCAGATTGCCAAAGACATATTTCTCCAACATTTCACGCTGTCGTGTGACCTGAAAATTTAGACTCTGGAGAAATCAGAAAGTATTAGTTGTAGACTTACATATCCTTCGAAGCCCAGTGCTGATGTTTAATAAACATACACAAACATTCTGCTACATCTCACGGTTTTGATATAATGTCAAATGGAAAGTGTTAAATAAAGATATTGTTCAGTTGAAACTATGAGGTTTTCATGTTTATTACGTTTATTGGAACGTTCTAAAACGTAACCATTGTTTTCACAAATATTGACCACTTATATTGACATTGTATATCTTGCACATATACTAAGCAAGATATTTGGTAAGCAATAGTGTTTTTGGATATGTATTAAGAAATATAGCGAATAAGGTTTGATATAGTTTGTGTAACGTGTGAAAACGTGTCAAGTAGAAAACAGGCTATCATTTGATGTTGAGTATTAGTTATGAAAACGAGAATAAGCCTTTAGGGTGTATGATTTTTCAAAGGTAATTATTTTGGTAGCATTCAGATAGCTTTATAAACTTTCATTTTATATATTTTCAAAATAAAACAGTGTACTTTGTTACCAAAGGTGACGGGTGTCGTTATACACATCACCAAAAGTGTTAGAACAAATATAACTTCTGGTGGACGCCACACAAAAGTGGTTGAAGTAATGTTCACGATATTTGTGGCCTGTCACCTACACTATGTTATCGATCTGAAAACAAAAGAAATGTTACATATAGACAACATTTGTATTTTGTCGTTTGATTTATCCAGTTTGTAAAAACACTTTTGCCGATATGTATATATATATTGAATGAGTTTATTGAGTAAAATTATATACGTGATGAGTATAAATAACAATAGCGTCATATATATATAGAGTTACTTCCAATGGGGTCCTCCTACAAAATAATAAATTATGATAATGAAAATAGATACAATAATAAATAAATATTATACAATAAGTTGAGACAACATAAAAAGGTAAGCTACTAAAAATATGTCAATTGTTTAGAGATTATCTGCACACGTGATACAATTAAAATTGTTACGTTTATAAAAACTAATTTGAAAATGTTAAGATGTAAGGTAGTAAGTTATTTCCTGAGAAAGCAGACGAGTAATAAAGGATACTTTACGTGTTTTTAAAAATGTTTTTGCTATTATCGTTCTTTCATAGCAAAATAAACATTACATCATCAAGTGCACATAAAGTGTGATAATATGATAAAATATAGTTTATACTAAACGCCTTTCAGCTGAGGTATCCAATTCGTCGTCCGCTCATTTCACGTTTCTGTCGTGGACTATTGTAGTCGGAGAAACTAAGACGATAGTGGTGAATTTTAATGTCGTTGACAGACAGGACATAGTGTTACTTTGTTAATTAAATTGAGTTAATTTAATTAATTAATTAACAATTTGAATTAACCCATGCCTGCCACCAGCCGAGTTGAGGACACCCTTTTTGTATGGGAAACTAAGACTTTAATTATAATAATTTAATTATATATACATACACTCCTCAATATTGAGAGAAGCCTTTTGCAGTGCAGTATGATTCGACCTTAACAGTTTTCCAAATTGAACATTGCATAACCTCTACTCACCAATGTTCGTTGAACCAAGGCGTAATTATGAAATCCCTGCAGTATTCTTCATTGGCACAATCAAGTCTTGCACGCAGGGTTGCTGCACAGATCAAAACACGAACATCAATCACGCTGTGATTGATTATTTTCCACCTGCATCAGCTGAAAAGCCTTCAGGTTGTGTGCTGTACGTTCAATATTCTGACTGCGAACTGCGCGAGTAGACAGACGTTCAGGTGTCGTCATTGTATTTACAAAGTTGGTGGACTTCATTGGCGTTTATTTGCACGTTTCGTAGCACCGCTCAAACACAGACACTTGCATAAATGTCGTGTATCCGTGATCAGCCGACTGTTTGGCTTCGCGAGGAATGGTCGTTCGTCGTGGTGTCGGCGAAACGGGGAAGTTAGTGAAGATAATGTCAACTCGAAAGAACGTCACGCATGCACAAGTACAGTAGCACTATTCGATCGTAGAAGACAATTGCTGTGCACTTTACACTATACTGTGCGAACATATACGTGCACAAATATCTACAATGACTACACCAAGCTATTATTCAGGGTGGACATACCCGTGCTACAACCAGTACTGACTCCGAAAAGTGCAAGTCCAGATGTAACCTGCGGCACGGTATGAAGAATGAACAACGCAAACAATGATAATTTCTTTGCTCAGCCTGCGTCGCATATATTTGAAATAGCACATATCGCATAAAATAAGATGCAAAACAATTGTACTGATCATGACAATAACTTGATCTGTAATACACGTCTTTATATTCGAATAATATAAATTTAACTTTGTATTTCAGCACATGTTTTTACTGTTACTGGTCATCGACAAGCATGGATTCGCTCATAACGCCAAATTTTCGGCAGCGAGGTTTGAACGAGTCTTTCATCAACTCCACTTTGCTACCTGCTGGTATGAATGTCAGCGAGGATGCGAATAGTATCTCTACAAAGATAATTCCAATACAGAGTTTCGTCACCTTCCTTATGTGTGTGTTTGGTATACCAGGCAACCTGCTCGTCCTCGCCGTGTACGCCTGCAAGATGACGTCATCCACCAGAGTGTACATGTTTGCTTTGGCCGTCGTTGACTTGGACGTTTGCGTTACTGGAATCGTCCTGACAAGAGTCGCGCTTGACATCTCGAGCATAGAGTTTATTACATTCAATGTGCATACCTCGATAGTGTTCTCCATGTTTCTTCTGGCGTTCGTGTCGATGGAACGCCTGCTGGCGGTGCGGCGTCCTCACACGTTCAGTCTGTGTACACGACGGGCGAAGCGGGCGCTGGTCGTCATCGCTCTAACTGCCGCTCTCAGTGCTACGGTCTTAACAGTGGCACGGATCAGCAAAAACAGGCTGTTGCTTCGTGTGTTTTCCGCGGTTGTTATAGTAACAAACGTCTTGGTCATGATCGTTTGCTACTCACTAATGGCACTGACGATGCTGTTAAAAGTAAGATCTGCTCACAGGAATGTTGGTGTCGCAAGCATGACACCTGTTCCGGGACCATCATCAGTTACTACTATCACGTTTGAACTCACAAAGGGTACAGCCACTGGTAATATCACTACCAGTAAAAAACACCCAGTGTTTGGTGGCAAAGCGACAACTGTGAAACAGACTAATGCATACAAAGGTGTGTCATTATTATTTATAATTACAGTAATATTTTTAGCCTGCTGGATTCCACAATGGTTGGGAGATGTTGGTTTGCGAGTCCCAGCAGATATAAAACGACTGTTTATTCTTAACTCCGTCGTCAATCCGTTCATCTACAGCGCTGTAAGTGGTATGTTCCGTGATGACATCAGACAGTTCTACAGACAGGTTTGTTCCAAGTTTGCAACATGTCGCCATTGCTAGGTGTATGCTTCAACAAACACCGGTTTCATATGACGACGTGCCAGACTGTGTTTTTGTCCCATTGGATTTTCTGTTGTATTGAGATGGATATGTTTGACATTTACAAATTATTTTATGGGATGTTATATGGCGATGTAGGAGGCTGAATGGTTTTAATGGATATATCGTACTGTATTTATATATGTTTCGACATGTGTAAATGTGTGTGTGGTATGTCACAATGTGAAGTACCGTGCAGTGGTATAGTTTCATAGATACATTGTATTGAATGTTATTGATATGTTGACATGTACAATTAATGATGTTACATTTTATCAACATGCGAATTTCTCTTTTGTGTTTTAGTATGAAAGTCTAGCTAGTGCATTGGTTTATCTAGGCTAATTTATATATTTGGAAATGATGAAATACTGGTGCTACGTATGTCATTCCTCTGACGGGATATTTGTGACTATTAGTACAAGACGGTCGAAGGGGGCAATGATCGTCATCGCTCTTATTGTCGCTGTCAGTGCTATGGTCTTAACAGTTGCATGAATAGTATGTTTTCCATAGTTGTCACAATAGCAAATGTCCTGGTAATGATCATTTGCTACTCGCCGATGGCAGTAACAATGCTCGTGAAAGCAAGAGCTGTTCTCAGGAATGATGGTGTCGCAAATATGACACTTGTCCCGTGACATTCATATGTTCCTAGTGTAGCATTTGAACTCACGATGGGTACAGAAATGGGTCATAGTAAAGACCGCCAAGTGTTTGGTGAAAAAAGACAACTGGAAAGCAGGCTAAGCCATTCAAACGAGTGTCGTTGTTATTTATAATAACTGTAGTATTTTTAGCCTGCGGGATGACGTCGGATTGCGAGTACCGGGAGATTTACGACGAATCTCTTTCCTTAACTCCGTCGTCAATCCGTTCGTCTACAGCGCCGTGAGTAGAATGTTTCGTGACGACGTCCCACAGTTCTACAGACATATGCGATCCAAGTTGGCAACAGGTCGCCATTGCTAGGTGTACGCTTCGACAAACACGGTTTCATATAGAGACATGTTAGTCTGTATCTTAGTTTCATTGACATCGTATTGTAGTGAGATTATATTTGGACATTTAGAAATTATGTTAGGGTATAATACAAGACGGTGTACGGGTATAAGTAACAGCTACCACTCTTCGGCCACGTGTTACGTCTACCACCGAACGTCCCTGCTCAACTAGCCATTGACGAGTACTTCAGACCAGACAAGGGCGGCATTGGCGGGTGGCTACTGGTGACATTGCCGACTGTACTAAATGGCAACTTGTTTAGAGTTGGGTCACAGCTTCGCAATTGAGATGCTGCGTGCACTCAGCCACGTTAAATGGCGAGGCCTGGCGGGTCAGATCCATGAAATGGTTTAAGCGAATCCGACGTACACCGGTAGTTGGAAAGGGAACATGCTTGTGAAAATGTTCACTAAGTTGGAAGAATAATTAAATAACGACATTTTCTTATTATACAACTAGGAAATTGGACTCACATCGACGTTTCGACCGTTTACTGCGGCCTTCATCAAGGACTGTTCTCATAGTGCAAATGGCCTACGTTGGTGAAGAACTTACTTGAAGTTCATCGTCATAACAACATACTTCAGGGGTATAATTTACCAACAGAAGCTCGTCACCGCGATGGGAAGCCTATTGTCACCGGTAATAGCCAATCTATGTATCGAATAGTTGGAACTGCAAGCCATCGCCACGGCTCCATGTCTGCCCAGACTATGGAAGCGATATGTGGATAACGTAGTGAAAGTCGTGAGGAAGGGGTATCAACAACAACTGACGCGGACAGAGACACCTGTGTCATAGACTGGGACAGTGCCAGAGTGGTAGGTAGAGATACAGACATGTGTGCGCGATGGTTGAATAACGTGTGGGACAGCTTGCACGACACACCATCTGGGGAACAGGGAAAGCAGAGGAAGAACAATTCCTGATGAAGGCCACCGAAGGCGGTCGAAAAGTCGATGTGAGTCGAATTTCCTTGTTGTGGAATAAGACAATTTCGTTATTTAGCGAACATGCTTATTATTGTTATTAATATATATATATATATATATATATAATGGCAATTATAGTTTAACAAAAAGCTTTAATAGCAGAATATAACTATTGCATGGGAGTATGTAGACAATTTGAGACATTTAGAAATTATTAAGTATTTATGTTACTTGGGCTTACTGTATTCTGACCGGATATTTTGCACCATTAGTTCTTTATGAAAGGGCTAATTAGTCTCGATGAGATTATTCGTTTATTATGTCGTTTGTAATGTGTGAATGTGTGCTCATATTCAAATAGTTAAGGTGGTGACGTTGACTTTGTCTTGTTGAGTTGTCATGACGTATGCGATTAATATACATAATACTAATGTGATCATGCGACTTATAAGACTGTAACATGAATCATTAGTGCATACTACTTTGATGTTGGAGAATATATTATGTTCAATAAAGCTAGTCTCACTGCAAGATTGTTTGCGTTTTCCTGAATTGGTGGGTTCTATATGAAATAGTTGCTGAGACATATGACTCCCAGAGAGCTTAGTCGCACGATTATCTAAACCTGTGACTAATTTAAGTTAGTCCTTTGTCTGGCGTACGGCCCGTCACGGCTAAACTATTTTACATGCTGATGTCTTCCTCACTTTGTGTGCGCGTCCAAAAATTGAAAGATTCCGTGTGATCTCGCAGTTACCTCAAACGTTGTTCCAGTGTTTTATCTGCAGGTGCTGAGGTCAAATAGATCTGAAAACACGTGGCAAAGATCCCGTTCCACTTTGCAGAAGAAAAGAGCTCAACTTGCTTTCAAATTAGCTGTGCCATGATAGTGTCCACTTGCATGCAGCTAATGTTAGAGAATTTACCGCACAACTTGTTCACAAACTGTTTTCTTTGACCGCATGACGTCACGTCTGACATAACTGACAGCGCCCCCAATGTTTATGTTGGACAAATAATAATAATATAACAATAATAATAATAATAATAAGTTTATTTAAGTTGCAAAGATACAAAACAAAGTAATACAGTATAATATTGCAGTGCAACTAAGAAGATTCCTAAAAACCCGCAAGGGCATATAGGAGAACCACCTATGACAATTAACAAATTTTATATTAAACGGTAACTGTTAAATAAAAAAACAATAATGTCATTAATGAGAATAAAATTACATAACTAATAGGCCATGGGCCAGATATGCCCCTCGTGCACCCCCCCCACAACTCTACCAACCCATGTTTTTTTGAAGCTTTGGGGTCCCTTGAAAATGATTTCAAGTGGTAACAGTGAAAAGGTTGGGTCTCACTACCCATTTCCAATCTATCTTGGATGGTACCCTGAAATATCGTATTTCTCATCAATGTCGCGTGGTATTTAATCACCCACACCACAATCGTCATTGTATAGTCATATATATCTCAATATGTACTTGTAATATGTCATATTGAAGTGATCTGGTGATAATTATAATAGCATCCAATATATATATATATATATACTATTATGGCATGTGCCCTAATTAGCATAGAATAACTATACCCCATTCTCACTCGTGACCGCATAGATGACATCATTATGTTTGTCAAATATATCAATTTCCTTTGATCCTATGGCCTCTTTAAGATTAAAATAATAATGCATGACACTCTACAGCATCATATATTTAATTTGATACCAGAATTGTCTTTCTATCATTACATATGGATTATATATAATGTTTCAACGATAACCGTAGTGTCGCGGATCAACAGGCGTAACCCAGGGCATTTTTTATTATTACACACTATACTCCACCAGCAATGGATTGTTTAAAATGTAATGAAGAAGTGACTATAATATTGTTGTTTTATAAGTCATCTACGTTCTATTGCAGTATCTAGGTACATGTTTGCAGCTGGAATACTATTTTTCTTACATGTTTCATTTAAGGTTTATATTATATCATTTAAGTCTCATATTATATTATTTAAGTTTCAGTTGCAGCTTATACGAATACTTGAGGTCAACTTATCAGATATCAATAAGTTAAACTGTTAGTTAAGTTGGATAATGATAAATTATAAGCTTTACCTGCTTTTACCTGCTGATATTGCATTCCTACCTTTGTTTGTATTTATTATTAAAACGAAAACGAACAAGTGATCAAACTGTCAAACCTACTTGTATAGTTCACATAAAGGGCTGAAAATATGGAGAACTTCAACTCATGTCTGGTATGTGGGATGCAGAGAAGAAGTTGGAGAACTTGTAGGAGATCAAAGAAAAGAGACTTTCAGAACATCCAACTTCAACCCACAGGATGGAGGACACGTGCAAGCTCATCCCCAACACAGTGATGGACTATCATGGCTTCCATTGGAAATGCTACAAACGTTTCATCATGAATATGGACAGGCTGACGTCCACCTCATCACCACCATCTGATGCCTCCACACCCCAACGTACGAGCCGCATAACTTCCACGGAAGGTGATAAAATCATCTTCAAGTCGGACTGTGTTTTCTCTGGATCAGAGGGTTGTAAGACGGTAAAAGTGAAAGGCACATGGACCAGTCAAGGCATGAGTCAGTTCGAATTTGATGAATGTAAGACTGTGGCGACGATGGCATAAATAAAACAGGATGAGAAGTTCCTCACAAGAATACGATGTTTGCTTGTGAAGCCAAGTTCCACAAGAATTGCCGCATGAACTATACGCAAAAACCAGAGAAATGGCGAAGTACAGATGAAGAGGCACGTGTTGACCAGTTCAACTTGATGGAAGCCCATGAAAAAGGATTTGACATAGTGGAGAAGGATGTCCTGCATGATCGGAAGATGGTGAAATTGGCTGACCTGCAACAAGTGTACATATCCAATCTAGAGAATACAGAGCATAGTAATCATGCCGGAGTGAGAAATTAAAACACAAACTTGAAACCCATGAACCCTTCAAAGGCAGTCTGTCCTTCTGTGATATGGAGAAATTCCAGTCAAGCGTAGTCTATGTTTCACAGATTGACATCAACACAGCCGTGAAACATGCCTTCCAGTTGGGATCAACTGATGTTATCAAGACCACTGGTTTATCCAAGATGGGTTTGCTGAAGCACCTGATCTTAAATGGCTACCAACTCCCCGTGATTGTGACATAATTGACACTATTGTACCAAACACACTCCAAAATTTGTTATGTTATGTCATACCTGGGATGGCAGCTCCCACATCATCCCGCACACAGAGACTTGTTCTGTCAATTGGTCAGGACATCTGCCAGGCAACAACCAATGGATCGTGGAAGCTGCCAAAACACATCTTCATGAGCATGTCCATGCTTCATATGTTCAAATATGAAAAACTCGTAATTCACTTGAATAGAACGGCACACTGTGAAAGCTACTCCTTTTCATTGGAGCTGGAGACATCGCTAGCTGAACCTGTTATGCAGTCGCCCACTCGTCTCTCCAACCAGATTGTCAGGTCACCACCAGGACCAACGGTATTCAATTCATAATTTTTTTAATTTCGAACAGCTTCTGAATGATCTCACAGGAAAAGGATAGGATCAGTTCACACAGCTCATGGCATCATGTTACAGGAAGTTGGCAGTGATGATCATTCTGCGGAATCTGGTGACTGTCCTGAAATACCATCTCAAACAAGGAAAAAGGAAAGGTCGCTGAACCTGAAGGAGTCGGCCACACTAGAAAGAAGCTGATTCTGAAAGGAGAGGCAACCAAGAGTCCACCTGATTGGAAACCATCCATGTCCAATGGTGAAAACAAGTGTCAGTTCATCAAACTACTTCTGAAGCTGTGGCAGAGCGATGGATACGCATCAAAACTGCATGGAAGACAAGTGATCTTCATTTATGAGGAGAATGCCACTCTGCTGACTTCCAATGATGGCCGGACGATAGTAACCCATGAACTACCCCTTCTGAAGTCATCACAGGAAACCGACTCAAGAGTTATTATCTATGTTAATTACGCTAGGAGTAGGAATTACGGATTCGTTCGTGTGAAGAGCCCAGATTCAGACATCTTCTTCGTTCTTCTGCACTATGCTGCATCAATTGGAGACATCACCATCTTGTTTGACACTGGTGTAGGAAATAAGCAAAGATTGATTGATGTCAGCAAACTAGGAGTTGATCTCGGCCAAGACAAATGTACGGCTTTGGTGGTTCTGTATGCTTTCAGTAGATGTGACAGCACTAGTGCTTTCTGAGGGATTGGCAAACTCAAACCAGTGAAACCTCTACTGAATATTCCTAAATACATTCATGTACTCAAGAAGCTGGGAGATACATGGGACCTACCTGAAGAAAGGATTGATGAGCTGGACAACTTCACTTGTGCTGCGTATGGTAGAGCATCAAAGGTGTCAAAAGTTGATGACTTCAGGCTAATTCGTATCAATGAGCTGTGTGCCAAGGATAACCGTGTTATTCCTTCAGTTGATATTGACATGGCCAATCTACCATCATGCAATCGCAGTCTCACCCAGCATGTCAGAAGAGTAAACTATCAAGTTTTCATATGGAAGAGAGCACATATTCCTGAGCCTGACGGCCCCAAACTGAGCAGAAACCATAGCTGGAACATCGGCAATGGAAGCATTGAACCACTCTGGTATGATGAAGATGTGCTGCCACATAAACTGGCTGATATAGCTCAGGTAGATCCCCACCAGACTGATAGTGATGACGAATCTGACATGAACATGTCTGATGGGATGGAACTATGTGTTGACAGTGACAGTGATTATGACTGAGCATCAAAATGTGACTAATTGGTTAAGTAACTATAAATGTTTGGAAAGTGTCCATACATCAACCTAGATACTGTATGTCATTGCATACAATTAAGATGTGAATAACTTTTTGGCATCTAACTACATTTTGTTTGATCAATGGCTAGCATCTAAATGAATGTCATACATACGTAATTCGCTTTAAACTGAATTATCATATTTTGAGATACTGGCGTTCGATTTGTCTGTGTTGTTGACATTTGGCACATCTTAATTCACGAGTTTTGGATATCACATTAAGCTAATATACATGTACATTATATGAAATATGTAGTGCTTTGTTTTATGCATCTAAAATTACTATGGCGTAAATGTATACCTGAAAACACACACATAATGTTGACAGTTTTGACATGTATGCGATCCATTTCCATGGTTATCTTCGCTTTCGCCACTTGATCCGCGACACTACGGTTATCTTTGAAGCATCATATCTAATCCATTTGTAATGACAGAAAGACAATTATGGTACCAAATGAAAGATATGATGCTGCAGAGTGTTACAAATGATTATTTTGATCTTAAAAAGGCCATGGGATCAAGATAAATTGATATATTTGACAAAAATAATGATGTCATCTATGCGGTCACGAGTGAGAATGGGGTATAGTCATTCTATGCTAATTAGGGCACATGCCATAATATTATATATTTATTGAATGCTATTATAATTATTATAATGATCAGCAGATGAAAACCTTCAATTTGATATATTACAAGTACATATTGAGATATATATGACAATACAATGACGATTGTGGTGTGGGTGATTAAATACCACGCGACATTGATGAGAAATACGATATTTTAGGGTACCATCCAAGATAGGTTGGAAATGGGTAGTGAGACCCAACCTTTTCACTGTTACCACTTCAAATCATCTTCATGGGACCCCAAAGCTTAAAAAAACATGGGTTGGTAGAGCTGTGGGGGGTGCAGGAGGGGCATATCTGGCCCATGGCCTATAATAAATATTTAAACAATATAACTTTTGAGCATTAAATTTTAACTACTTAACTAGGTTTGTTTAAATCCAATTGAATATTTAGTATAGACAAAACATTCAAGAATATTTTTTTTTAATATACTTAATTAAGATAAAACTTGATATTACTGGAATAGTTAAGTTTCTTGATAGTGACAACTACAAATGTGTAAGATTCTTTTTGAATCGGTATACTGCCACTGACTGTTTAATTTAAGTTGTCAGAAAATTCCGAATTTTTGTCCCATGTATTCGTTCATTCAGTTCATTCAGACTGTTTATTACCAAGTAGCATTTAAAAAATGTACGAGGAATTCTTGGCGTTGTGGCGTCAACATACATGCACGCTTGTTTCCCCTGCCCCCCATCATGCACACGCAAAATATACAATCAGAGACATTATGAAACTATGCTAAAACTAGTATAAATTTAAACCAAGGCCAACTGCCAACATATTTTAAGACAGTCGTACATCTATTGACATAAAGTGAACTTGATAACATAATATTAATACCGTCTGAAAATTACCTAAAAATTAAAAAGTATACATGTAGTTGAATAAATAATAAACAAATGTATAAATAAATTAGCTGACGATATAAAAACTAAGCTGACAGTTAAAAAGTAAGTACATACATGTAGTCATGTTAATAAATAATAAATAAATAAATAAATACTAAAAATAAATAAATAACTAAAAAAATAATAAATAAATAATTTAGCATGGCGACATAAAATCTAAACCGACTGAAAACAGTATCATGGCATCTCGCGGTTCAAGTGACGCACAGCCTGCGGATAAAACTGCGGATAAAACTGCGGATAAAAACTATTTTTAAGTCTAGTGGTCCTTGTCTTAATACTTCTATAGCGCTTGCCAGAGGGAAGAAGTTCAAAGAGATGGTTGGCTGGGTGGGTAGTATCCCGTACAATGCTCTTGGATTTTCGCGCACAGCGAGCATGGTAAATAGATTCTATGGATGGCAACTCGCGCCCAATGATTCTAGATGCGCCCTTCACGATAACTTCTAGCCGTTGTTTCTTCTCCGGCCAAACCACACTACAATCGAGAAAGAGAGGATACTTTCAATGATTGCGCGGTAGAATCGTATCATAATCTCCTGAGCAATGCCGAATGTCCTGAGCTGCCTCAGGAAGAACAGGCGTTGTTGTGCCTTTTTTGTAATGCACAGTGTGTTTGTGCACTAGCTGAGATCGTTTGAAATTGTTGTTCCAAGGAATCTAAAAGATTCAACCTGCTGGACCTCCACGCCATTTATCGAAAATCAACAATCATTTCTTTAGTCTTTGAAACGTTCAATTCGAGATTGTTATTCGCACACCAGCCAACCATTCTCTGAACTTCCACCCTGTATGGCGCCTCATCCGCATTCTCAATGCAGCCCCCACAGTAGTGTCATCGGAAAACTTGATCACATTTACCGATTGGTCCACGGAGACACAGTCATTTGTGAAGATAGTAAACAGGAAGGGGGATAGCACACAACCTTGTGGGGCACCTGTATTTAGGATAAGAGATCTGGGGATAGAGTTGTTGACTCTGACAGATTGAGGCCTGTGAAGAAGAAAGTTAAGGACCCATTGACACATGGCAGGATGTACATTCAACAATGAAAGTTTATCGAACAGCTTGAATGGGATGATAGTGTTAAATGCTGAGCTGAAGTCAATGAACAGGATCCTGGCATAGGTTCCTGGCCTGTCTAGGTGCTTCAGGGTGTGATGCAGACCTAAAGCTACCGCATCGTCTACTGATCTGTTTGCTTGATATGCAAACTGGTGCGAGTCCAGGAGGCCGTCGGTGGCCGACTTCAGTTACTTGAGTACTATGCGCTCGAACACTTTCATGGCGACTGAGGTCATTGCCACTGGACGGTAGTCGTTCAGCCCGGTGATGTTGGACTTCTTGGGAATGGGTATGATAGTGGAAGTTTTGAAGCAGACTGGAACTCTGCACTGCTGGAGAGAGGAGTTGTAGATGTCTGTAAACACCGCAGAGCGTTGGTTGGCGCAGTTCTTCAGGGTAGATGTGGAGATGTTGTCTGGACCCGAAGCCTTCCGCGTGCTCTGTCTCCTGAACAGTTTCCTCACCTCAGCTTCCTGGACTATGAAGGGCGGAGACAGAGAGGTACCTGATGGAAGTAGACGCTGCTCTGGTGAATAGTTACGCTTGTCGAATCTGCTGTAAAATTCGTTCAGCTGATCAGGGAATGAGGGGTCACTGCTGTTGGTGGCCGCTGCGCGTTCCTTGTACTGTGTAATCTGCCGCAGGCCATTCCAGACAGATCTGGTGTTGTTGGAAGCGAACTGGTCCTCAAGTTTGTGTTTGTATATTAATTTGGCCTTCTTGACCGCCTTCTGCGCTTCGCACTTAGCTCTCCTGAATTCTTCCCTGCTGCTGCTGATGAACGACGCGTTCTTCGCCGCCAGTTTCTGCTGGATGTCCCTGGTGAACCAAGGTTTGTCGTTGCCATACAGGGTGACAGTCTTTGTCTCCGTGCACAGCTCCTCACACAAGTTGATGTAGGATGTCACGGTGTCAGCGTACACGTCTAGGTCTGGACATGCCTCTTTAAACATGTCCCAATCTGAGCACTCCAGGCATCCACGAAGAGCTGCAGTCGACTCGTCGGTCTGCTTCTTGACAGTCTTCTTTCATGGCTTCAAAGTTTTCAGTTTCTGTCGGTACGTGGGGATGAGGACGACCGTTGCGTGATCGGACTCTCCGAGGGGAACCCTGGTGGTGGCACGGTACGCATCCTTAAAGACAGTGTTGCGGTGATCCAGGACCTTGCTATTGCGTGTGGCACAGTCTACGTGCTGCTTGTACCTGGGCAGTACCTTCTTCAAATTTGTGTGATTAAAGTCACCCAGAATGATGACTACGCTGTCAGGATAGGTCGATTCTGCTGCCACCACCTGAGCAGCCAACTGGCTGACTGCCTTGGTAGCACTGGCATCAGCGGGGATGTAAACACCCAACAGCACGACCGAAGAGAACTCTCTCGGGAAATAGAACGGCTTGCAATTGATAGTTAGAGTTTCCAGTTCACGGGAACACGAAGAAGAGACAAGCTGAGTGTCATTGCACCACCGCTGATTCACAAGAAAGCACACGCCACCACCCCGCTGCTTGTCCGTCAGTTCGCTCGATCGGTCCGCTCTAAACAGAGCATGATCAAGGGGTGTCACTGCGGCGTCAGGGGTCGTGGCTTTTAACCACGTTTCCGTAAAACACAGTATAGAGGCGTCTCTTATTTCTCGTTTGTAAGTCAACAGGTGAAGAAGTTCGTCTGTTTTGTTCCTCAGTGATTTGCTAAAACGATAGCAGGGAGTGGTGGTCGAAGGTTGCGCCGGCGAAATCTACAGAGTGCGCCCCCGCGTCTACCCCGCTTGCGTGTGCGGCTTGAGGCGTTGTGTTGTGTATAACCCGTGTTGTCAACAGAAAAAGTGTCCTCCAAGGTGAAGTTTGGTTTGTACTCACAGTTCATGGATTCCCTGATTCTCAGTAGATCTTCACTATCATACTTATATAGATATATAGACTTAAACATTAGAACAATAATCGAAAACGTACACACAATCATACACCGCCACAACGTGTCGCCATGCACCGGCGCCATCTTGGACTAGACTATTTAACAGATAATTAATTTATGTTAGTTCTAACAAGAGGTATAACAGAGTCTGTGTGCGTTCTGGTGTTATGCAAGTCAATATTAAAAAGAATTAACATACTGGTTGGAAGCATATGGTTATTAAATTGGTACACAAACTCACTCAGCTGATATTTGTATATGTAGTTTAGTTTTAGTAAGTTGTTTTTCTTGAATCATTTATCTGTGTGGGCAAGGTAATGAGACTTGGTAATTATTCTGATTGCTTACTTTTGTATAATATTAAGTTTATTTATTCTTGAGGTGTAAGTATTTTCCCAAATTAGGGCATAGTACTGTAGATGGGGGAGAATTAATGTGCAATACAGAGTTTTAATATATAGTCAAGTAAAATATGCATTAATTTATAAAGCACACCTACGATGGGTGAAACTTTAGCCACAATTGAGTTAATATGTAGTGACCAGTTTAAACGGTCCTCTAGATAAATTCCTAAGAATTTTCTTGCAGTAACTTTTGTTTATATTAATTATATTTATTTTAATTACTGCATCATATTTATTATAGTTTTAATTTTTAGGAATAAATATAATAAAGTTAGTTTTATTTATGTTTACTGATAGTTTATTACAGTAAATCAACGTTGATATCTTATCAAGTTCTGAATTTACTTCTTCAATAAGCTTAGTAAAATTTGAATGTCAGTGAAACATATCTGTGTCATCTGCAAATAAAATAAAGTTGAGAATATTTGTTGTTTTAACAATGTCATTTATATATAAAATGAAAAGAAGTGGACCAAGTATTGATCCTTGAGCGAACGCCACAAGTCACTGTCATATAATTCTGAATCTGATGGGTTATAAGAAACAAATTGTTTTTTTTATTTTTCAGGTAATTTCTAAACCACTGTAAACAAACACCTTTTATTCAAAAGCAGTTTTGTTTATTTAGCAAAATATAATGGTCAATGGTGTAAAATGCTTTAAATAGATCAACGAATACTCCTATGTTGTAATACCGATTATCTATATTTGTTGATATTTTATTTATTAGATTGATTAATGCCGTATATGTTCCATATTTCTTTTTGAATCCGTACTGAATTTCAGCCATACTTTTGAATTGAGTAAGGAAATTATTAACTCGGTTATACATTAGGCGTACAAATAATTTAGAAAAACAACGTAATATAAATATTGGTCTGTAATTACTAAATAGTTTTGGATTTTCCTTTTTGAATATAGGTATAACCTTTGCAATTTTGAGTTTAGTGTCTTAAAGTGTTAAAAATTTGCTTCGTCGTCGACAGAAAATGTTGCATATTGGCTAGTTATTAGCGTCCCCTCTAGGCACAGGTACGGTGGAACGTACTAGAATTATACGATCGATACGCCATCAACATCACCACCACCGACAGTGTGTCACAGTACTAATATTCACATGCAACAGTGGAACACGACTAACACATAAAGAAGTCGACAGCACGGTGTGCGATCTGGTGTAAGTAATATGTTCATAATACCAAAAACATTTGAATCAGGAAGCAGTGTCACTCGGCGGCATGTTATATTGAAATTGATCGGATATCGCCATCTTCAAATGTCGTCTGAAGACACATTTCTTTTGTGTTTCGTATTAGTGTCACTCTAGATGAACACTGCCCTCTACTAAAACCAATTTTAATTAGTTATCGTATTCGTATAATGATTATTCATTATTCCTCAGGTAAACCATTTTATATCAAATGTTTTACTAAAGTATTTATTATTATTAATCATACATATATATATATATATATATATATAATTATTTATGTATTAGTATCATTTTTATATAGTTATTGTGCTAGATTGATTATTATTAATATTATTTAATTTTGATGAATAACTGCTATTTATTTACTTCTTTATTTAGAAATTCTACTTTATTCAATATGTATGTATTTATTTATTTTATTCTTTACCACTAATATTTATTTTAAATTAATATACATATACATATTTATTGCAATTCTACCATTTTTATGTATTTTAATATGTTGTGAAGCGCCACGAACAATACTGGATATGGCGCTATACCAAATAAAATATATTATTATCTGTTTCTCTGGGCTGTTATAACTATGCTGTGATTTTGATTATAACTCTCGTTTTGAAGGCAACAGTCATCTCTTAGAATACACAGAAGCACGTATTATCACAATGACATTGGAAGGTTAGTTTATATGACAGTAGACCTTATAATTCCATTCGAATAGTAACGTTAGTCATTTAAATTATTAAAACCCAGCTTAATTATGTTAACTCAACGCGACAGATGACGCTACCCAAGTGAGTTTGCTTCCAGATTTAAATGGTTTGATAATACTAATAATATTTTGGTAATATTAATAATAATACGTTAACAATACTAAATAGAAGACAAAGACAAAAATCATACTAATTAGAAAACACAGCTTCGCAATCTCCCAGTTGTAACGACTCGTGCCAAAATCAAATGCAACGTCAGGCGTAAACACAAACAGAGAGCAAATAGACCAACACTTGAAACGTTAGCGGTAGCCATCAGTGACCATATCAAGTTTCTTAGGAGCTGATGCAAGGATTGAAACACGCACACACGTCACACAATTAATGATAATGTATTACCCGTTGCAACGTATTTTAATCGTATAACATACTGTAGTTTGAAGAATAATATAGAGTACGTATGATACGCTCATTGTCAAGATATCAACATTATTTGAACTGGTAGGTTCGATTGTAATAACATGTCCAATATTCTGCAAGCAGAGATGTTGCTCATGGCGAGAGGCTTCACTAATAGACACCGAGCTTTGACGTTGGTTATGACGCGCCACGGTCCTTGTTTTGCTCGACTTATACACGAATACGCCGGCTCATTTGTTAGTTTCTTATACTCCATTCCATTCCGAAGCTGCGTTACACTTGTATATGCATGGACATATATGGCATAATGCGATACCATGTACCATGCGGACGTAACGATACAGCAATTTCGTATGTTATCTACATCTGCTTTAGTTGCTATGGGAGTAAGGATATAATCATCTGATTTTTTACAATATTTAACAAGGTTTAACAAGACTGCCGACCAGAGCTATCAGCTTCAGACGACATGCGGACAAGGAAGCCTTTGGCTTATCGAGAGTCCAACAAGTTTCCACCTACGTATAACCCCTCTCTTCAGATAGATAGAAATTGTATGTGTTAACATATTCACACTGTTAGCATTAACACAATTATCAGATAATTTGTTCCAGTCATTTTGTCCTTTGAGAGAATGAGTACTTTGAGATATCCAACCTACACTGTTCCATGACTAATACTGCATTGTGTCCTCTGGTTATACTGCCTTCTTTCAGTGTGAAGAAACTATTTCTGTCAATATCCTCATAACCATTCAATATCTTAAAAACATATATTTGGTCTCCTCTTAGTCTCGTAGTCTCTAGTGTTGTCAACCCACATTCTAATAGGCGTTTATAATAACCAATATCTTTCAGTTCAGGAATCAGCTTAGTTGCTCTTGTTTGCACTCTTTCTTTCTAGCTTATCTATGTCCTTTTTACGATGTGGCCCCCATGCTTATATACAATTTTCCAAATGTGGCCTAACTATTGTTTTGTACAGTGGCACAATTAGCTGTTTCTCCTTATATGTGATATTTATTCTAATTAGCCCTAGTATTTGGTTACCCTTTGAAGCAGCAATTCCACATTGCTCTGAAACGTTCATGTCAGCGCTAACTGTTAATCCGAAGTCTTTTTTTAGTACAGTTTTACCTAATATAGTATCCCCCATTATGTATTCTTTGTTTACATTTCCATGTCCTACGTGGATGCAATTACACTTCCCAAAATTGAATAACATTTGCCATATTTCAGACCACTTGATCAATTTGGCTAGATTATCCTGTAAAGTGTGTTTACTTGCATCTGTTTTAACTGTTCTGAACACTTTTGTATCGTCTGCGATTTTAGTACTTTGTATAAGAATTTACTTTGTATAAGAATACTATAGGTCCCAACACCGACACCTGGCACTCCACTGAAAACTGGTTTCCAGTTTGAAATCTCCCCCTCTACTATTACTCTCTGTCTTCTGTCTGTCAACCATGTTTCTATCCAACTGATCACACCATCCCCTATACCATGGGCTTTAGTTTAAGTAACAGACTTTGATGTGACCCTTTATCAAATGCGTTCTGAAAATCTCAGTAGACAACATCCACTGGTGACCCATCATCTACCCATTTTGTAATTTATTCTAAAAACATAAGCGATTGAATAAACAAGACCTAGCTTTTGGGAACCCATGTTGCGATTCATTTATTAATTTATGATTTACAAGGAATTCCACCATGTGGTCTCTAATAAGTGTTTCTAATAATTTGCATAAAACTGATGTTAAGCTCACTGGTCTGTAATCATCTGTCTTGCTCCTCGATCCCTTTTAAAATAATGGTTAATGTTTGCTTCTTTCCATTCTAGTGGAACGATTCCCTCTTTAAATAATGACAAGTTAAAGAATATAGCAAGTGGTGTACTGATTTGGTCTAAAATTTCCTTAAGCTGTTTTGGTGGTATCCCGTCAACTCCAGGTGATTTAGTTTTCTTTCATCATCTTAATTATCTTTGATATAATTTCAAGAGTAACACACAACTGCCCTAATTGATTTGATTCATCCCTCTCAAATTTAGTAACTGGTAATGGCAGTGAACTTATATCTTCTGTGGTATACACTAACATTTTTCGTATAGCTTCTTTTGATAGGTGTTTCTTCCTAGATCGTTTCCCTTGTTTTTTAAGGGAACAAATCTTTCAATAGTGCCATCAATCTCATCTTTCAAAATGGTCCAAAATTATGTTGCTGTCTTGTCCTTCATTAAGTTAGTCGAATATGTGTGGTAAATATTTTCTCATCTGTTTATATTTGCCTTTGTTACATTTCTCCCCCATCGCTTTTTACCATTATTCCCTGATTGTACTTTTATACTGAAATGGATCTGGTTATCATCACTAGATCCCAAAGGTTAATGTATTTTAACATTATCAACTAATTCGTTTTGAGAAGAGAACACTAAATCCAACACATTCCCACCTCTGGTTGGTTCCAAAACATGTTGGGTAAGAAACTGTTGGTCATCACCTCCAGCACTCTCTGGTGACTTCCACTAAATATGACCGTGATTACAATCACCCATTATAACACATTTCCCGTTACTAATCTCCTTTATAGCATTGTGCAGTTTTACATTATCCTCATATGCATGTATAGGTTCTTTATTATAGAGAATTACTCTGCCTCCCCTTCCCTCTTGTCTGTCCTTTCTAAACATGACATAACCCGATAGAGCTAATTCAGCATCTACCATGTCTTGATTTGCCCATGATTCTGTGATGCCTATTATGTCGAGGTCTATATAATATACATAAAACAACTTAGGTAATGGAAAGTGACATAAACAGCATATAATTACAAATACTAATACACAATTGGCCGAAATGTATTATGTTTACGAGAAGGTTGTGACCCATGATAGGGGGAGCTTTGATCCATCCCCTGTAACATTGTTAATATTTTTCAGACGTTTAATGTTTTAGTTCTGTGAAAGCAGCTCATGCTACTTACAACTTCACGGCCATGTGAATAATTACGGATGACTAACGGCGGCTCAAAATCACGATTGCATAAATATAATATAAAATATAATATAATAAAATAAATTATTGTTGAGTAAACATTTCGTGTTCTTTGTACAATTACCATAAGTAGTGCATTGTTGGTAATGGCATATTGACAATAAGAAATACGTATTCTGTCAATATCTGAACCAGTTCTTGACAGATGGTAGTCTAATTTTCGAGAAAACGGGCGCCCGGGGGGGTTGAATAGTTTTCGCGGTGATCTTCGACATTTTTAAGCTCACCAAAAACCTTCAACTGCACACCCCTTGAGACTGACAAAAATGAATTATGAAGAAACAAATTTCCGAAAAAATTAATCCTGTAGGCATTTCTTAGTAGAATATGCCAACAAACGTATTTAGGGTGAGTCGTGTATGCTGAATCAAACAAATCCATGTTAGCAATCTGTGGGAGGGGTCCACGACTCTTTAAAATTGAGAAAACACACAATTACGTCAGCTTAATCCCCAAATATAAACCAGCACCCTTCTAATTCACCTAATAAAACTAACCCATGTTGGCAATATGCGGGAGTGGTCCATGACACCTCAGTTACAAAAAAAAACACTACGTCAGTTTTATTCACCCGAAAACAAAAATAGATAAACGCCGTTCTGATTAACGTAATATTGATCACGCAGGGCCCAATCTCACTATAATAAAGTATTTCTCCTTATGGAGTGAGATTGATAAATAACAATGATATTTTATTTATTTATTAAGACCTATATTTAAATTAAATACATTTTAAATATTTATTAAGAACAAGTGTGAAACAATTTAAATGATCTAAGGAGATCTGCATTTAGACTGATCGATCACCGACGTTCATACCAGCAATACAGGTGTACATAACTGTAATCACTGTTCACAACTATGAAATAGAAGAAAGTAGTTATACAGAATAATAATAATAATCAAATTAATACAATAATCAAAATACCAAAGCTAGGTAACAGTTATCGGTTATTACTAAGACATTACTTAAACATATTAGTTTAACATTGTACGATGCACTATATGATATGATATGGAATGTTAACAGCTGATTATACTTAGAATTATCACAAATATGGTCATAGGACTTCTAGTTTTGTATTAACGATATGATTTGTTTGCTTAGAAGCAAGGCTTCCTTGATATGCAAAATTCTTCTGTTGGGTTCCTTGTCTACAATTTTCACTCCCTCCCAGTCTATGACGTGGTTTTCAGTTGTCGTATGGTCTGTAAGGGCGGATTTATTGATGGTAGACATCAACTTTTTTTTCGCTCCTTGTGTATTTCTCAGTGTTCCTCCAGTCTTGTTTTGAGTAGTCTTCCTGTCTCCCCAATGTACTCAGCACCACAATTCTTGCACGGTGTTTGGTACACCAGTTCGCCCTGTTCTTCTAGCTGTACTTTGTCCTTGGGATGTACCAACAGGTGCCTGAGGGTGGTGTGGGGACGCATGGCTGTTGCTACTCCATACTTCTTCAGTACTCGATGTACTCTCTCTGAGACCCCCTCTATGTATGGGATGACTACTTGGCTCCGATAGTTGTTGTCCTTAGTCTTTTTGTTGGTCTTTTTCTTCTTACTGCTATCTGTCACCTGTCATCTGTGCCCACGACGGATAGCTACATACTCTTAGAGTTCCTCTCAGGTGTTCCACCTCTTCTTTCTTGTCCCCCTCCTCCCAAGTTATTGTCTCACACCTGTTCATAAGGGTTCTGACAACTCCCAACTTCTGATGTTTGGGGTGGTGGGACGCAAAGTTCAGGTATTGGTCAGTGTGCGTCTTCTTCCTGTACACTGTGGATTTCACACTGCCATCTTCCTTTCTGGTGAACTTTGCATCCAAGAAGGGCATGCTGTTGTTCTCTTCATCTTCCAGCGTAAAAACGGTGCTACATGTGGGGTCTACAGTGTTCATGTGTTGTTGTAATTTCTTTGCCTTTCCTGTGTGTACCAGGAAAATTACATCGTCCACATATCGCTTCCAGTTTCTTGGTTGGCAATCGACTGGTGCTGTGGCTATGATTTTCTGCTCCAGGTCCTCCATGTACAGGTTCACAACAATGGGGGGTACTGGACTGCCCATGGCTACCCCAAACGTCTGCTGGTAAATTTATCCGCGAAATCTGAAGTATGTCGTCTCCAAGACAAATTTCAACAACTCCATGATGTCGTCTACGTTTAGGTTTGTTCTCTTCTTTATTGTCTTGTCAATCTCTAGTCTTTTTCTGATGATTTCGCAAGCTTCTCTGATCGGGGTCTTCGTGAACAGTGACACAACATCATATGACACAAATGATTCTCCTTCTTCCATTCTCAGCTTTGTCATTTCTTTCACCAATTCTTGTGAATTTTCTGTATGGTGTTCTGTTTTTCCCAACAAGTGGTTGTAGTATGTTGGCCAATTCTCTGGATACTCTGTATGCTATTGTCTGTGTGTAGTCGACAATTGGTCTGAGTGGCACCTTCTCCTTGTGGATTTTTGGTGATCCATACATCCGTGGTACTTTTTCTAGCGCAGGATACAAGTACCAGTACTGGTCTTTGGTGATCTTCCCGTATTTCTCCAAGGAATTTACCATTCTGATGAGTTCTGCCTTATATTTCTTGGTCGGGTCCTTCTTTAACATCTCATATGTCGCTTCGTCACTTAGCATTTCTTTCATGTTGTCTGGTATTCTTTCCATGATGACTGTGGCTTTTCCCTTGTCCGCAGGGAGTATGGTGGTGGACTTCTCCTTCTGTAGCTCTTTTAAAGTTGTTCTTTCTTGTCTGGTTAGGTTCTGTTTGGGAACTTTTGTTGATTTAAGAACTCCCGCGATGTCTGCACGAAGTTTATCTTTTTGTTCTTGTGGTAGGCTCCATGTCGCGTGTTCTGCCGCTATGACGAACCCCTCGGTCGTTACTTTTTCTGGCGTTACCGCGTAATTTAGTCCCTTCGCTAATATCTTATTCTGGTCCCCGGACAGTTTGTTTTTCGACAGGTTTATCACCCACCTTTTTAGCTGGGTTCCGGTAAGGTCAGTTTCGTTTGTTCTGTCTCTCTTCGCTTTCAAGCGCCGAATTTTTTTTTTTGATGACGCCTTTTTGTTTTCTCGTGTGTACTCTCACTGACATGCGCGATGTGGCGCGTGACGTTTTGTTGTTCTTCCCTTGACAACGAAGTAAACACCATCGTTTCTAGGGCGCGTTTCTTCTCTTTAAACGTGTCCAATTTGTTGTTTATGACACGTATTCTCTCTCTCACTGCTTCCTTCCTGGCCTTGTCCACTATTCGCCTCGCATACGTCGTGTTTATCAAGCATTTCAGACTGAGACTGGGAGGTGTTACATTGATGTCTTTGCAACGTAGCGTAAATACAAGGTGATTTATGTGGCGTCATCACGTCTTTAACACATTCTTGTCCTTATTTTGTCGTAAGATTACTGAACACTCTTCATAATAATTCGTTTTCAAATCAGAAACTTTAATTTTTTCATATTCGAGATGTTTAATTTACCTGGTAGAGGCTTTCGTCAACGCATCACGTAGACTTCATCAGTACCGATGGCACTAAATGACGTCATCGTACACGTGAAGCAGTTCGTTGACGAAAACCTCTACCAGATCTTGGATATAAAAAATTGAAAGTGTCTGATTTGAAAACGAACTATCCTGACGAATGCTCAGTAATGTTACTGCGGAAATGTAACTGTTAACGGACTGAATCAAGTGTGTCGTGCATCACAATAAACACATTGAGAGGGTGCACAACATGTATTGATTATAGTGTGTTAAAAGACAAATTACACGTGTGGTAAATCTAACACTTTTACCCTAATATGATTGCTAGGGTTAAACTTACATAAAAGTCATTGATTCTTCGTGTTTGTCCCCTTCAAACATTGTATACACACTTGTGTGTGTATATGGTATTTTGTAGAGTATGCATAATTATATCACATCAAATATATATTTTATATATGTATTTGGTTATCTATGTGTATATATACACAGGTTTATTTTCTTTCTTCTTGTATTATGTTTCCAATGTTTTAATAAACGAATCCATCATTCATTCAAATGTTATTCTCCTAACAATGCTGCTTTTCATTGGCAAATATCAATTTGTTTGCAACAAGAAGTTTGTAAGAGAACGGTTTTAATCTTTTATCAACACAATCTACATTGCATCGTGACGTGATGAATAGCAGCAACGAAACAATGAATGTCTTCATCACAAACGGCATTCCAATTGAAAGATTTACTGTTGTCGTGTGTATTTTGTGTTCCGGAAATGCGCTCATGAAAGCCGTATACATTTCTAAAAAAGCTATACCTACCCAGCTCTGTATGCTTCGTATGGTATCGGTAATTTATAAGCAGTGCATTTGGGAACACCAGCTGTAATGTCTTTGTATAAACTAGTTGCAAATCTGGCGTTTGTATTCAACTCAGAAACATGGATTATACAAAGGGAGATGTGATTTAATGTCATGTAAGTTATGCCCATTAGCTAAACTATATCACAAAAACACTACAATGTATATTACGACATCGTCATTTATTCCGACATCCGGACCTTGTGGAACACGCGTTTACGTGGCATTAGGGATGTTATGGCTTAGTTATTTGTCTTGTAGGGAACTATTGAACGTAGTAGTTGTGTTTACACATATTCATTGATTTAGTGTCAATGATTCTTCGAAGTAAAACATCGGTGTCTTTTCAAAAATGAAATAATTTATATATAAATATGTCCTTATTATATTAAATAATATGCATGAATGAAGTACACACACTAATCTATTAAACATTAATAATCAAATAAATTTGTAATATTGGCATGTGGTCCGTTAGTAACTAGCATCAAAATACAGATGTCGTAAACACATTTTTGTTAATGATGCAAATGTGTGCAATTACAGGCAAAGTTTCTGAGAAAGTGGTACACTACTAATTGCATGAGCATGTGCGCAACACAATTTCGAGCAGCCAACACGGATTTATGAGGCGTAGAAGTGCATTATAACTCATGTAGCGTGTTACTTGAACGCCATTACTGAAACTGTTGACAACAAAAACAGGTTGACTCTGTTTATTTGGACTTCAGTAAAGACTTTGATTCGGTGTGCCATCCATTGTTAATTCACAAGCTTAGATAACATGGCTATTCCGGGCTATGCATAGAGTGGTTGCAGTCTTACATTGTCAACATAAAACAACGCGTGGTCCTCGAAGGCAAAGCATCTGACTTGAAACCGGTGTTGTCTAGTGTACCACAAGGTTCACAAATTAGACTACTTCTGTTTATCTTGTATATTAACGATCTAACTAATCATGTTGATTCATGTAAAATTTCATGGTATACTGATGATTCCAAATTGTTTAAAGAACTTTAACGGATTGTCAGTTGGTGCAGAAGGATATGGACAGTGCATGTCTTCGGTGTGAGACATAGCACCTTAAACTTAACGTTGAGAAATGCTGCATAATGTCGTTCATTAACATAAAGAAACTTATGTCCTATGACTACACGATCTTAAGCCAGTCTCATCCCAAGGTCACCTCTGTCAAAGGTCTCTGTGTCACATTGACCGACAGTTTGACTTTTAAAGATCATATTAATCGTAGTAGTGTGTATAAAGCTTTTCAAATGTTTGGTTTTATTAAGCGCGTTTGCACAACATTTACCGATGTACAGGCTTTGCGATCCTTGTATATATATATATCTAGTCAGAAGTCAGTTGGGGTATTGCAGTGTTACCTGGAATCCCCGGCAACGTAAGTTTATTGACAAAATCGAACGAGTCTAAAAAATGTATTAAATACATGTGTTACAAATCCAAAATACTGTACTCCTCTGACAGGTAGCCTGAACTTTGTCATCATTTTAAACTACCTTCCCATCAACATCGTAAGCAAGATACAGCTCTCTTCTTTTTACAAAAGTGTGTGCACTCCCACTTAGACTCGTTCTATCTGGCAGGGGCTATCAACTGTCACTGTCCTTCACGATCACTACGAAACTACACTTCTATTATAGTTTCCAATGACAGAATCAACATTAGAAGACACTCTGTTTTGAATAAATGTATGACTACTTTCAACACATTGCATTTGAGTGATCCAACTTGTGATATATTTTCTGGAGCTGAAACCTTTAGATATTCAATTCACAAACATTTCTATGTATAATGGATGTTTACCTGGTGTATTTAACGTTGATATTTTGTGGTTTTTATGTCCTTATTGTTCTTATCGTTTGTATTGTTCTATTATTGTTTAATTATTTATATGCATTGTTTCAGTTATCAGTCATGTTACTGAGTCCAGTGGGCCTGTTGGAATCTGAGTAAATACAATACAATACTATACAATATAATGAAAAATGTGCCATGGAAATGTATGCAACACAAATGGTTGATGTGGTTTTCATGCTAATCTTAGCCTATGTCCTACATCGTATTAGAAAACCAAACAACTAAAATATTGGAATTTGACTATATATATACATGTTTGTTTGATTTTTAGTAGAAGACGTCCACATATGTTGTGCACTTTACTCTAAACTGTACGAACCTATACGTGCAAAATATTTACAATGAGTACACTAAGCTAATATTAATTGTGGACAAACCGTGCTACAACCAGCACTGACTGCGATAAGTGC
The DNA here is from genome assembly GCA_020002185.1 of Paraescarpia echinospica. NCBI lineage: Eukaryota > Metazoa > Annelida > Polychaeta > Sabellida > Siboglinidae > Paraescarpia > Paraescarpia echinospica. Next base: position 94,021 of record JAHLWY010000215.1, read on the forward strand.
AAGTCCAGACGTAACCTGCGGCACGGTGTGAAGAATGAACGTAGACAACGCATATATTTGAAATAGCACATACTGCATAAAATTAGATGCAGAAAAACATGTTCTGATATCGACAATATCGATTTATCTGTAATACACGGTTCCCGATTCAAATAATATCAATTTAACTATGTAACTGTGTCATTTTTTTGTACTTCTGCACATGTTTTAATTTTTAGTGGTCATCGACAAATATGGATTCGCTCATCACGCCAAGTTTTCAGCAGCAAGGTTTGAACGACTCTTTCATCAACTCCACTTTGCTACCTGTTGGTATGAATGTCAGCGAGGATGCGAATAGTTTCTCTACAAAGGTAATTCAAATACAGAGTTTCGCCACCTTCCTTATGTGTATGTTTGGTGTACCAGACAACCTGCTCGTCCTCGCCGTGTACGCCTGCAAGATGACGTCATCCACCAGAGTGTACATGTTTGCTTTGGCCGTCGTTGATTTGGACATTTGCGCTACCGGAAACATCCTGACAATAGTCGTGCTTCACTTCACCAGCATATTCATTATTTCATTCAGCATGCGTACGTCGGTCGTATACTCCGCGTTTCTTCTGGCGTTTGTGTCAATAGAACGCCTGCTGGCAGTGCGGCGTCCTCACACGTTCCGTCGAGTACACGACGGGCGAAGCGGGTGCTGGTCGTCATCGCTCTTACTGCCGCTCTCGTTGCTGCAGCCTTAACAGTGGCAAGAATCAGCAAAAACAGGCTGTTGCATAGTGTATTTTCCGCGGTTCTTAAATTAACAAACGTTTATAAGTTCTTGCATTTTGCGTAAATTATGATAATATTGCTGTGTAGGCATCAGGAGATTAAATTAGTTGTTATAATTCAAATAAATAAATAAATACTTATGTTAAAATACCTACTTAAAAATATGTTCCTTCTGCTGTAAAAATAGATCAATATATTTAAAAATGAATAGCTTAGAAAATAATATTTACACGGTCATTGAAACAGTGTACGCATTATATAAAAACGTGGGCTTTTAAAGCCGTCTTGACTGATTGAAGTTTTTGAAGTAACTGTAGTCGGCAGAGTATTCCTTATTGTAGCGGCAGCGTGAACGAATGCGCAGTCCGTTGGCTTTCGTTCGTGGTCTCTCAACCACAAGACTGTTACACTCAGCAGAAGTCTTAGACTTCTGGCCGGTTTTTGGATTGACACAAGTGTTTGCATGTGTTGTGGTGAGAGTTCAGCATTCAACCCCTTATATGTAAGTTCTGCTATTTTTGTAGGTAATCCGTTGCTGGACAGGCAGACAGTGGATTTGGCGCAGTAGTGGTAATGCACTGTCGCATCGCGCACTCCGAGTTATTAGACGAACCGTAGCATTCTGTAGTGGCTGCAACCTGCCGATGTTCTAGGCAGAAGTGCCAAACAAAAGCGAATTGCAGTAGTTAATGTGTGATGTAATCATTGCATTGACAACACGTTCTGCTGTCTACTGTGGCAGGTAACCGTGAATTTGGCGAAGTGTGACTATATCAGTGTATTGTACAATACAATATTTATATTACGAAGTAGTAACTATTTTAGTATATTCAATACACGTAACATCCTTGAAACCCTATTTGAAATGTTGTCAATGTGATTTTCCAGTTAAATTGTTCATTAAAAGTTATTCCAAGAAAATTGAATTCTACCACTCTGTCAATAGCAGTGTTATCTATGATTAATAATGGGGAAGTCACATTTTTTCTTCTGCCTGTTTTGAAAAGCATTATATAAAAAGTGGGTTTTTTAAGCCGTCTTGACAGTTTGAAGTTTTTGAAGTAACGGTAGTCGGCAGAGTATTCCATATTGTAGCGGCAGCGTGAACGAATGCGTATACACTGGATTTCGTTCGTGGTCTCTCAACTACAAGACTGAAACACTCTGCAGAACGAATACTTCTGGCCGGTTTGTGGATGGACACAAGTGTCTGCATATACTGTGGCGAGAGCTTAGCAATCAAATCCTTATATGTAAGTTCTGCTATTTTTGTAGGTAATCCGTTGCTGGACAGGCAGCCAGTGGATTTGGCGCAGTAGTGGTAACCAACTGTCGCATCACGCACGCCGAGTTATTAGACGAACCGTAGCGTTTTGTAGTCGCTGCAGCCTGCCGATGTTCTTTGCAGAAGTGCAAAACAAAAGCGAATTGCAGTAGTTGATGCGTGACGTAATAATTGCATTGACAACACGTTATGTTGTCTACTGTGGCAGGTAACCGTGAATTTGGCCGAAGTTACGTAAATACAGTGAATAGGTAGTAATTGTACCACAAATCTGCTCCGTCATGTCAAGGTGTTTGTATAAAGTAGCCCGGACACCAAGGAGACTCGCACGAGACACGGTCGAGACGCAACAGTCTCGACCGCGTCCCGAGCGCGTCTCGGGCGAGTCTTGAGGAACTAACATGTTTGATATTTTGTGTGCGTCTCGGTGCATCTTGACCTCGTCCTGACCTCGTCCCCTCCGCGTCTTGTATCAAGACTTGGTGTGCGGGTGCTTAACGTCGAGATGCGGTCGAGACGAGATGGAGCAGTTCCACATGCTAATGATGAGCTGGCCTAGAGTCACATTGTAGGTCATACGTCCCACAGATGTGCAGATTCACGGGACAGCCCTGAGAGTCCGGACCCCATATAAAAATTTGTTAAAAATCACGTTCTGTGTGTCGCCTAAATTCACATTTTCAAGTGTTTTGTCTATAAAAAAACGGTTGGAAGGTTGGAAGTGCAGGCATACCTTGAGCCACATGACATGGCGATATGTGTTTGAGAGCTACGTGTGTGTGAGAGATCGAGGGGAATTTAGTGTTGGACGCGGACTAGGATGCAAGTAAAAAGTTGCACACATACCTACGAAAATGTGTGGAATCGAATTCACAAAATTTTGTTTAACATTCTCGTCCAGGAGGTATAAGATTGAACTGACTTTTTTAACGCGCACCTGACTGAAGCTGTGTTAAACTTCGCCATCCATTAATAGGAGCGGCTGTCGTAACCGTCTGGCACCTACTCCCAGTGTTGTAAACATGCCGAAGCCAAAACAAAGCGCGCGGCTGGAGTCTGCCAGCTCAGACAGCACCGTTCTCGGGGAAGTCGACGTGAACCGGTTCAAACTGATTATACAAGAACTACTATCTGATGAAATCGTCCTGAACAAAATGAAAACGGTCCTATACCCAAAATAAACGTAGTGACCGGATGGATTATTTAAAATCAAAAATCGACGAACTCACCAAAGCTTGACAAGCAAAAGATGAGCGAATTGCGGTCTTAGAAACCAAAGTTACATATCTAGAAATCCAGCTAAATTGATACGAGAAATACTCCCGCAGGTCAAATCTCCGCTTCCTGGGTATCGCGGAAACCGTCAGTGACGACAACATTCAAGACAAGGTTACTGACATTGTCAACAAGACGATGTGTGTTTCCCCGCCGCTCCTGGTTAACGATATCGTCCGTTGCCATAGAATCGGAAAAAAAGCACCAATCAACTGACACGCAACGCCCTCGCCCCGTGATTGTCAAGTTTCACAATGAGCGTCGGAGAGATGAAGTGTTCCGCCAGCGAAGCAAGCTGAAGGCAAGTTCAGACGCAAATCAGATCTTCATTAATGAAGACTTAACGGCCCGGAGCGGTTGGCTCGCCCGCGAAGCACGGATGCAACGAAAACAAGGAACTATCCAGGATACTTGGACTTTCAACGGAACAATACTCATAAAGGATCGGCAAAACAAGATCTTTGTTGTCTCTACGAAGTCTGACTTTCCATCGAAGTAGAGTGTTAGCTACTTATTACTGATGTCAGTTTACACTGCAAATGTTGAGTTTCCTCGATGTATTCTCACCCAAGCTACAGTCGATGCTAATCGTTTTACTGCTATTAATATTATGTTTTGTATTGACACAGTGCAGGGTTTCATGTTCATGCTACAGTTCACTATGTCTAAATCTCAAAACTACAAAAAATAATGCACTAATGATTTATATTTACTTAAATTGCTATGTTATACATGATATCACTATTAGCAAATACCTACCGAATTATTGGAGCAATGTTACATGCAAAAATGTAAAAATACTAAAACACTAAATGATAGATTCAGATGATTTATTCATACGACATTATGGAAGTGTCCACAACAATTGCTTAAATAAAATTCTACATTTTAATGATGATGAAAACCTTGAAAACGACAGTTTGCCAATAATGAAATCTTCATCATACTATGACACCGAAAATGTTAAGTCACTGATTAATACAAACTAAATAGTTTTGGCATACTGATTACAAACATACAATCTATTACTGCTAAAATAAACGAGATCGAGGTCTTTGTAAAAGAACTGCAGCTACTATTTAACTATGCTTTCAGCATTATATGTATTCAGGAAAGTTGGTTAACTGAACAAGACGATTTATGTAACATCCAGTTAGAAGATTATTCTTGCATCTCCTTGGGTAAGATTAATAGTACCAAAGGAGGTTTAATTATGTATTTTGATTCTAAATATGAGTATTAGGTATTGCAATGTATAATAAATGAAAATTGGGAAGGGCAGATAACTGAAATCACCGGGGGTGGCCTTATAAAACCTGTGATAGTTGGTAATACATATAGGCCTCTACGAAACTTAAATCGTGATTACAAACAATTTATTGAAGAATTTGCATTATTATTATCACAACTTGATTAAAACAAATCTGAAGTTATTATTGTTGGAGATTTTAATATAAACTTGTTTAAAATTAATGATAAAGAATATTTTAGTGAGTTTTACGACACCTTAACAGGATTTAGTTTCTTTCCAAAAATAACATTCCCAACCAGATTGTCTCATTGATCGACAATATGTTTTGTAAAGTTAGTTAATTAATGCTACAATCAATAACAGCTATCCCAATCAAACAATCTTCAGACCACCAACCATATTTTATATTTATTGACACTGCTTCAGTTAAAAAATATCCTCCCAACTTAGTTACAAAATGAAATAGCCATGTCAAATTGTGCTTATGAAATAATTAACTCAAATATTATGGAGAAATTAGATCAATACCCTTTGCATGATCCAAATAACAATTACAAAATAATCATTGATGTACTTGAAAAGGGAAATTGTAATCCTATGCCATTTAAATTAGTCACGTTTAATAAATATAAACATAAATACTCTCTATGGATAACAAATGATATACTTAAATATATAAAATACAGAGAGAACCTACATAAACAGCTTAAGCTGTCAAATCCAACATCTATTGATTATTTTTTTAAAGACAAACTTACACACTTATAATGGTATCCTAAAAAGTGTTTTCTATTTTGTTCAGCAAATGGTGGATTTAGAAAAAAATATACATCAACTGGCTGAAAAACGTGTTCTTAGTGTAACCAAATATTGCACCTTTTTAAGTGTTTTGTCTAAACATTTTAGCCCTCCCACACACACATACTGTGTGTGTTTCTTTTTTGACCACACAAATACCATTATTCACCACGGAAATTATACTATTTTCAAAGACAAATCAGAGTGTGTTGTGTCATTCCAACCCACCCACAATCGGCGCTTCTTTTTGGTCACCAAATGAGTACAATCACAACTGCAATATGCTGTAGAACTGTAGTCAAAGTGTCCATCTGTATCGTCTATTGCGTATCTTCGCGCAACCCAAGGGATAACATTTAATCTTTTCAGGGATTGGGTTATTTCACCGTGTTCGTCCAAAATGAACAATACAACATTTGTTATTTTAATTTTGCATTCGCCGTGTGTCCAAATAAGCGCGCGTATCGACAAGTCTTGCATCGTGACGCATTCTCGTCTCCTTGGTGTGCGAGCACTTCACGTCGGGACTGGCTAGAGACTCACAGGAGACGCGTCAAGACGAGATGTTCGAGACGCGGTTAAGACTCATCGAAAACCCTTCTGGACCGCGTCTCGAGCGAGTCTCCTTGATGCGCGGACTGTTTAAGTAGACTCCAAGAACTCTCACACATTCGGCAGCACAACCGACTTCGGACCCAACGCGCATATGCAGTCCAGCGACCAAATCAGTTGTCGACCTGGGTAAACTGTAGAACCTCTGTTTTTGCATCGTTCATCATTCGTTCCAAATCTCGTTTACCACCCAAAGTAGAGCGGTCTCTGTTGAATGACTTCTTTTGTATGCAGTACAGTGACTGATTGGCCAAGTGAGTGTTCAGTCTGGTGGCCACTATCTTTACAATTATCTTAGATAGCTGTGATAGATGGCTGACTGTGCGGTAGTTGCTTATCGTGTCTTTGCACATAAATGGTTCCTTTAGTACTTGGTGCACAAGACCACGCTTCAACTCAATCGGCATTACTCCTTCCGATAAGCATACTGACAGCACGGAGAGCAAGTTCGTCAATGTTTTGCTTTACATGATCAGAGGACAGAGGATCAAATGTGCACGTTTTACTCTTTGTTCTGATGATAGCTGTCATTTGACAAACTGTTGTTGGTGTGAAACTGTCAGTCGACGTAACGTATCAGCGAGATTCGTGTGGCGGTGTGACGCGCTTTCGGGCATCGTGTAACTCGTTGCTTTCAATACAGATGGAAAATTGCATTGCAGCAATCCTAGGAGGACGTATTATTATAGGTGAAAAGATTGTGCACTTTCGGATAAAGCAAAACACTCGGCTCAAACATGCTTAAATACACGACTAATTAGCATGCGCACCAGCAGAACATTAGTGACGCAGACACAGGAAATATAGTATCGGTAGTTGTCAAATTGCCATGAAGTTGCTAACACAACTCTAATGCGCCGACGATGGTTACGGGGGGACATACGTCACGTTGCTTGTGCACGTGGGTGGTTACAAGCGATGACGTCGATGTTGAACTCGGCTTTTTAAGTGAAGTTACCTTCTTATTCGGTTAAACGCACTGAGGTGAGTGACACACATGGTTCCATTATGGAGACGAAGGACTTGATGCATTGCAGCATTGCAAGGCGGACGCATGTTCTAGGTATGCAGGTGATGGCTTCTTACCTTACTGTGTGAACTGGCGATTTTAAAGAGGTTTTTGTTATCAGCATTTTGCAACTTGTCCTGGTAGTACTTCGGCTTTGTGAGAGATGTACTATTGTTGCACTCATCGCGTGCAGCAGCAACCATTTGGCGATGGACTTCCAGTTTCGAACGACTCCACAATAAGTCCATCTCGCCGTTGTGTTCTCGCATCATTAATGTCAGACTTGAATGCACTAGACAAAGATGTTGACAATTGGGAGGATCTTAATGGAGACCGATCCACGTGGAGGCCGGAACTACACATGGGTCTCAAAAGATGAGAAGATACTCTCCGCAGGCTAGAAGAAGAAACCACAGAAAAAAACATCCAGGTTGACAACAGAGCCGAGAGCGCTTTCAAGTACAGCATGTGCAATAAAGACTGCCACTCACGAATTGGCGTCTACTGCTACAACAGACGCTGCCCAGCCAGCAACTTAACTTCGACACCAGGGCACATATCCCTAGTCCTACGAGACTGCAGGATGCCTATTATATATATATATATGTTTCATTGGAGTATCTAGAGAAATTGAAACATTTGTTTAAATTTATCTAGATACTCCAATGAAACAGTGCTATTAAAGCACAACAGGATACTTCGCTTTTTGCTCAAACATAGTTACCATTATATATATACATTTTAGAAATGATGAAGTATTTATGTTACATAGGCTTATTTTATTCGGACGGGATATCTTGCACCTCAGCTTGCCAGCCTTCTAGTTTGAAACAAGAACACCCATCACACAATTAATTATCATGTCTTACCCGTAGCAACGTATTTTAATCGTATGAGATACTTTGAAGAAATATATGGAGTACAAATGTTATGCTCATCGACAAACTCTATTTGAATTATTGAGCTATAATTTTCGCTTTATCGCTCAATGGTGATGCTTGTTGACGATAAACGTGGACACATTTGTCTCGCAACGTCAGCTGTTCGTCGTGTGAATCTAATCACACTGAACTTTCTGTAGAAATATATTTCACACACATCACACTTTGATAGATTGTATAGATCTGTTTCTTCCCAGTGATAGAATTACACAAACAGGAGTATTTCTTGACGCAATCATTCTTTATTTATTATTATTAGACGACTAGTTTCGCTAGTGAAACTTCGATATATTCAAAATAAATCTAGTATTACCAGTTTTGTGTCTTCTTGAAAATCATGTGTGTTAAAATGCTATGTCTATGAAGATACTACGCCATATTAAATGCGCTATCACTTGTTATTGTTTTTTTTTTATATTATTAGTCTCAAACGGTTTTAAGAACAAATATATACTACATATTAAGTTTTTTTTATTATTGGATATGTTCATCTGGAATTATATCATTCTTGTATTATACATGTGACGAAAAAACAATAATTGCACAATAATCTTTCTTCATTTCTTATCAACCGACCATGTCACAATTGTTACTTAGTAATGATGATGAAGTATTAACTGTACATTTTGTTTGCACGCTATATTTACAGCAATCAGACTACCATTTTCAGCGGATGGCAGCGACCAGTTACTCAGCTTATTTTTCTTTATCAAACCATTGTATACGCATATAAACCGGTACGAGATTTGGCTCTGCTGCCTACCAGGAATTGTACATATTGCATACTATTCGTTATTCATTTTTTGTGTGTGTATTATTCAATTCCGAAATAAAGCACATATTCATTCATTTATTTATTCATTCATTCATTCATTCATTCATTCATTCATTCATTTCCGATCCTTCATGGTGCATCACCTGTTGGATATGCGTGATCACCCACATCTATACTGTTAATTTACAAGTGATGACCTTTCCGTAAATGCAGCCGAACTTTGCAGTTTTGAAATTATTCTCAGTTCTTTCTCATGTGAGCTGTTTGGGTGGACGTACTTCTAAGTGCGATCCTTACCCGTACTTCTAAGTTCGGTCTTGGTATTACAAAAGCTGCGAGGTTGACGTGCGTCAACTAAGGTCGTAGGACAACAATGTGCATTGGCACCATCACCAGTTGCATGAGTGTTAATTTATTGGCAGTGTTGAGGCAGCTACACTTCAAACTGTTCTCAATGCTAATGTCGTGAGTTGATTTACCCTTAGGTGCGTCTGTCGCATTACAACATGTGTGTATGTCAATGACATCATCAGCCTTTATACTTGTGCGGTGCTAAGCCTTCTGGCGAACACTGACTGTAAAACACTCATCATCCAGTCATCGTGTGCCGACTATCTACCGAGTTGAGGATAAGCTTGCTGTGACCATAGTGATACTCCTTTAATGGTGAAGAGAGTGACGTTTCAACTCCGAGACTAGCGTGTGACAATGCAATAGGATCCGTACTGCACAAACAAATTCATGTTACAATCAACGTGGAATATGATGCAAATTAGAAGTCCATACATAACCTATCAGCTTTCAAAATTCGTTCGGCGAGGACGCGTAATGACATTTCTGTAGTAGTCGACATTGACACAACCAAGTCTTCCTAGCAGGGCTCGCAATAAACTCGAACATCAATCAAGCATCGGCTGATTATTTCCCACATGTAATACAGTAAAGCAAATCCTTTTCCGCGATATGTTCAAACCTAGGAATAACAGCCCCGGTTTTAGAGATATTGACTAGTGTGATCGACATATTACAATTGGTAGGCAATGTTTTCTTGTGTGTTCGGAGTACAGCTCCTACACTGACAGTAATATATAGATTGTCTACCCGTCACCGGCCGACCATTCGTATTGATTTCGATTCTCCCGTTGCATAAAAGAACTCTATTTTGATATTACGTCAACAAGTGTAACTCGACACGGTCGTAGAAAACGTCAACAAATTACCTGGGCGATACTATAAATACGGACATGGGTAAAGTTAACGCATTTACCTTGATCTATTTGTCGCCTTTGATACGATTGTCTACACCATTATCATTAACCGTTGTCTTTGTAATATGGTGTATCTGGCATAATTATGAGTTAGTTTTCTTCACATCTAGCAGATATACATTGAATGAATATTGGGAATTATATTCATATACACTCCCTATTTCATGTGTTGTTTCTCGGGATCGTGAACTTGAAATGCTCTCAACGTAATCACATTGAGCTTTGTTATAAAGTGTCACAACTTGAGTTACCACATTCACGCATGCAGGCGATGTACATATCTACATTTCTTTGTCTACTCCTGATAATAATTGCTCAATATATCAGCATAGAAAATGACCTTAATGACACTTTCCACTGGACGACTTACACTAGATTAAAGCTAATTGTTGCAAAAAAAACAAGTTTAGATTATTGGCGCAAAGAGGGACCGTCGGGAAAATTAAATAAATTATCTTGTTAACGATAATTTCAAGTTCAGAGGGCTTATTTTGCATACATATGTACACAAATGCATACATACATACATACATACATACATACATACATACATACATACATACATACATACATACATACATACATACATACATACATACATACATACATACATACATACATACATACATACATACGTACATACGTACATACGTACATACGTACATATGTGCATATGTGCATATGTGCATATGTGCATACGTACATGCGTACATGTGTGCATACATGCATACGTGCATGCATATATACACACATGCATACATGCATGCATGCATGCATGCACGCGTACACGCATACACACATACACGCATACACGCATACACGCATACACGCATACACGCGTACACGCGTACACGCGTACACGCGTACACGCGTACACTCATACACGCATACACGAATACATACATACATACATAGATACATACATACATACATACATACATACATACATACATACATACATACATACATACATACATACATACATACATACATACATACATACATACATACGTACGTACATACATACATACATACATACATATGCTAGCTCTTTTGACGTTAGATTGCTAAAACATTATCTTAGACATTTGACCGGCCATGTATATGTGAATTAACAATACCTTAGTACTAAACTTTCTTTGATAATGTGTAATTGATTTTGTGCTTGTAATGCACGATTTTAGTATTCACGTACTAAGTATAGTTGACGAGAATCTCTTACATTCGCTGAAGGTCGGCCTCCCTTATGTCATAACATAATACAATTCAACTGTCACGTGCGCCTTTTTGGTTTGTTGACTGAAGTAAATCAATTATCATAACCGTGTGTTTTATTATATGATACTACGGTACATGCAACCTTTAGTGTGATTACTGTCATGACTCAGTTTTATTTTAAAATGTCACTAGCTCCCATTTTGCCGTTTCACGGCAGCTTGCTGGTCGTCTGAGCATCATTGGTATGTTTGTCGTGTTGCGAGATGTGTGAGGCCGCGGTAGCGGAAATTGGAGAAAACGGCTAATGCCGAAGAGAGTCAGACACTTACAGCAATATCAGCAATACGTCGTACAACTGATGTTGAGAAGATATCAACAACATGGTTTGTTCATCTCGTCAGTCGTATGCTCCAAATGTTATTCTCCTAATAATGGTACTTTTTTATTGGCAAACAACAATATGTTTGCGGCAAGAAGTTTGAAAGAGAACGGTTTTAATACCTACTCAAGAAAATCTACATTGCATCGTGACGTGATGAATAGCAGCAACGAAGCAATGAATGTCTTTATCACAAACGGCATTCCAATTGCAAGATTTACTGTTGTCGTGTGTATTTTGTGTTCCGGAAATGTGTTCGTGAAAGCCGTGTACATTTTAGAAAAAACTACATCTACCCAGTTCTGTATGCTACGTGTGGTATCGCTGATTTACAGGTAGCGCATTTGTGAGCACTAGCTATAAGGTTTGTATAAACTAGTTGCAAATCTGGCGTTTGTATTCATCTCAGAAACATGGATCATACAATGCGAGATGTGACGTAATGTCATGTAATTTATACCCATTAGCTTAGCTTTATCACAAAAACACTACAATGTGTATTACGTCATCACCAATTATTACGACACCCGGACGTTGTGGAACACTCGCGTACGTGATATTAGGGATGTTAAGTTACGTGTCTCTCAGGCAACTATTGACCATAGTAGTTGTGTTTATGAATATTCATTGGATTAGTGTCAGTGATTTTTTCCAATTAAAACATCAGTGTGATTTCAAAAAATATATATTTTACATATAAATATTTGGTTATAATTTGCTATGGCAAATCCTGAAGCTATACGGCATACCAAGCAAATATATAGACATTTTCAAATCGCTATACCGAAACACCAACTGCTGCATCAAGACCAATGATGGCTACACAGGCATTTTCGATTTAGAGACAGGTGTACGTCAAGGTTGCATCCTGTCCCCTTTCCTCCTTGTTGTTGTTATCGACTTCATCATGAGGAAAACGATGAAAGATCCGAACTTTGGTATTAAATGGATAAATAATAGGTTGACAGACCTTGACTTTGCCGATGATATTGCATTGCTCAGCCACACGTCGGAGATCCTACAAGAGATGACCAATACTTTAAACGAAAATGGAAAGATGGTCGGATTACGAATCAGCTATGGGAAGACAAAAATATTGTCAGCTGGTGATGACCCCGTCGAGAACTTCCCTTACCTCGGAAGCTACATCTCTACGAAACGCGACGCGGAAGTAGATGTACGAGCAAGGATAGGCAAGGCATCAGCAGTGTTCCAAAGACTACGTCCAATATGGTCCAGTAACACCATCAGAAAGGACATAAAACTACGTCTTTACATGTCAATCGTAATACCAACAGCGATATATGCCTGTGAAACGTGGAAGAATACGGTGAGGATATAAAAAAAACTAGATATATTTCACCAACGATGTCTCCGGTTCATATTGGGCATATCGTGGACAGAACACATCACCAATGAAGAAGTGATGAGGAGGGCAGGTCTGGATAGCCTGCATTATATAGTTAAGTCTCGACGACGAAGACTAGCGGGACATATCCTACACTTACCAAGAGAGAGAACTGCACATGTAGCAATGGAATGGGTTCCTGAAGGTGGAAACAGAAGGAGAGGAAGGCCGACTAAGACCTGGCGCAAGACGTTTAAAGAAGATCTGGCAGAAATGGAAATCACCTGGAATGAGGCCAAAGAAATTTCGAAAGACCGTAGCAGATGGAGAAAGCTCGTCGCCCGATGTTCCGAAAGGAACAGGAGGAACTAAGTAAGTAAGTATAATTTTAAATAATATGCATGAATGAAGTACACACACTAATCTAATAAACATTAGTAATCAAATACATTTATGATATTGGTATGTGGTCCCATAGTAACATGCTTCAAAATACCGATGACGTAAGCACATTTTTGTTATTAATGCAAATGTATGCAATTACAGGCCTACCTCGCTCTTACAGCAAAGTTTTGGAGAAATTGGTGTAAAACTAATTGTATGAGCGTCTGCGCAACACAATTTATGGCAGCCAACACAGATTTGTGAGGCGTAGAACAGTTTCGAATATAGCGTGTTACTTGAACTCCATTTCTGAATCTATTGACAACAAGAAGCAGGTTGATTCTGTTTATTTGGACTGCAGTAAAGCCTTTGATTCAGCGTGACACCGTTTGTTAATTCACAAGCTTAGATCATATGGCTATTGCGATCTATGCATTGAGTGGTTGCAGTCTTACCTTGTCAACAGAAAACAACGCGTGGTCCTCAAAGGCAAAGCATCTGACTAGAAACCGTTGTTGCCTGGTGTACCACAAGGTTCACAAATTGGACCACTTTTTTTTATCTTGTATTATATATATATATATGATATATATATATATATATATATAATAGCGAAGGTTACACATATAAGCACACGAAAGTATAGTTACTTCCAATAGGGTCATCATACAAAATAAAAAAAATGATAATGAAAATATATACAATAAATAAATATTATATAATAAGATGAGACAACATAAAAACGTGATTAAGCTACTAAGATTATGTAAATTATTTAGACAAGGTCTATACACATGATACAATTACAATTACTGCGTTTATACAAAAACTACTTTGAAAATGTTAAGAAGTGAACTAACCATTTACTTCCTGAGCAAGCAGACGAGTAAAAAAACAGATTTTACCTGCTTAAAAAGTGTTTCGCTATTATCGCTCTTTCATAACAAAATAAACAATTAAATCATAAAGTGCACATAAAGTGTGATAAAGTGATTAAATATATTTTATGCTAAACGCCTTTCAGCTGAGGTAACCCACTTGTCTTCCGCTCGTTGTACGACGGCTGTCTTTCGTGGCCTATTGTTGTTGGAGAAACGGAGACGATAGTGGTTTATTGGCGTTGATAGATAGGACATACTGTTACTTTGTTCATTAAATTGACTTAATTAGCAAGTTAACAATTAACAATTTAAATTAACCCGTGGCTGCTACCTGCCGAGTTGAGGAGAGTCTTTTTGTCTGGGAAATTAAGACGATGGTTACAATCCTTTAATTATATATACAGACACTCCTGAACATTGAGGCAAGACTGCTGCAGTGCAGTATGATTCGGCTTTCACAGTTTTCCAGATTAAACATTGCATGACCTCTCACTCTTCAACTTTTGTTGAATCAACCCAGGGGACAAACTGAACATTTACATCAATGCATGACCTCTCACTCTTCAACTTTCGTTGAACCAACCCAGGGGGTAAACCGAACATTTACGTCAATGACCTCTCACTCTTCAACTTTCGTTGAATCAACCCAGGGGACAAACTGAACATTTACGTCAATGCATAACCTCCCACTCGTCAACTTTCGTTGAACCAAGGCGTAATTATGAAACCTCTGCTGCATTCTTCATTGGCACAATCAAGTCTTGCTCGCAGGGCTGCTGCACAGATCAAAGCATGAACATGAATCACGCAATGATTGATTATTTTCCACCTGCACTAGGTGAAATATGCGATACGTTCACTCTTCTAAATGCTAACTGCGCGAGTAGACAAACGTTCAGGTGTCGTCATCGTATTACAAAGTTGGTGGACGTCATTGGCGTCGATTTGCATGCTCGTAGCACCGCTCAAACACAGATAATTGCATAACTGTCGTGACCCGTGATCAGCCGACTGTTTGCCTTCGTGAGGAATGAACGTTCGTCGTGGTGTCTGCGAAACGGGGAAGTTAGTGAAGATAATGTCAAGTCGAAAGATAGTCACGCATGCACAAGTGCTGTAGCCCGATTCGATGTTAGAAGACGTCGACAAATGTTGTGCACTTTACTGTAAACTGTACGAACATACACGTGCAAAATATTTACAATGGGTACACCGAGCTAATATTCAACCAACACTTCCGAAAAGTGCAAGTCCAGACGTAACCTGCGGTACGGTATGAAGAATGAACGCAGACAAGGCAAATAATAATAATTTCTTGGCTCAGCCTGCGTCGTATACATTTGAAATAGCACATATCGCTTAAAATTAGATGCAGAATTTTTTTTACTGATATCAACAATAACGATTTATCTGTAATACACCGTACTCAATTCAAATAATATCAATTGAACTATTTAACTGTGTCATTGTTTCTTTGTATTTCTGCACATGTTTTTATTTTTAGTGGTCATCGACAAACATGGATTCGCTCATCTCGCCAAGTTTTCAGCAGGAAGGTTTGAACGTCTCTTTCATCAACTCCACTTTGCATCCTGTTGGTATGAATGTCAACGAGGATGCGAATAGTTTCTCCACCAAGGTAATTGACGTAGAGAGTTTCGCCACCTTCCTTATGTATGTGTTTGGTATACCAGGCAACCTGCTCATCCTTGCCGTGTACGCCTGCAAGATGACGTCATCCATCAGAGTATACATATTTGCTTTGGCCGTCGCTGATTTGGACGTTTGCGTTAGCGGAATGATCCTGACAAGATTCCCGCTCGACTTCATCAGCATACTGATTATTTCGTTCATCATGCGTACGTCGGCCGTGTTCTCCGCGTGTCTTCTGACGTTCGTGTCGATAGAACGCCTGCTGGCGGTGAGGCGTCCTCACACGTTCAGTCTGAGTACACGACGGGCGAAGCGGGCGCTGGTCGTCAACGCTCTTACTGCCGCTCTCAGTGCTACGGTCCTAACAGTGGCACGAATCATCAAAAACAGGCTGTTGCTTAGTGTGTTTTCAGCGGTTCTTATATTAACAAACGTCTTGGTCATGATTGTTTGCTACTCGCTAATGGCACTGACGATGCTGATGAAAGTTAGATCTGCTCACAGGAATGTTGGCGGCCCAAGTATGACACCTGTTCCGGGACCTGTTACTACTATCACGTATGAACTCACAAAGGGTACAGCCACTGGTAATATCACTACCAGTAAACAACGCCCAGAACTTGGTGGCAAAGCGACAACTTTGAAACAGACTAATGCATACAAAGGTGTGTCATTATTATTTATAATTACAGTAGTATTTTTAGCATGTTGGACACCGCGATGGCTGGCAGATGTTGGTTTTCGAGTTCCGGGAGATTTACAACGAGTGTTTTTCCTTAATTCCGTCGTCAATCCGTTCATCTACAGCGCCGTGGGCAGAATGTTTCGCGACGACTTCGGACAGTTCTACAGACAGATTTGTTCCAAGTTGGCAACATGTCGCCATTGCTAGGTATAATGCTTCGACAAAGACCGGTATCATATGACCACGTGCCTGGCAGTGTTCATGTGACATGGATTTTCTGTTGTAATGAAATGGATATGTTTTGACATTTACAAATGATTTGACGGGATGATACATAGCGACGTAGGAGGCTAGATGGTTTTAATGGATATATCGTACTGTATTTAGATATGTTTCGACATTTATAAATGTGTATGTGGTATGTCACAATGTGACGTACCTTGCAGTGGCGTAGTTTCATAAATACATTGTATTGAATGTTACTGATATGTTGACATTTAGAACTGATGATATTATAGTGTATCAACAGGCGGATTACCCTTTGTGTTTCAGTACGATTGTTTAGCTAGTGCATTGATTTATCTAGACAAATTCATACATTTAGAAATTATGAAGTTCTGATGCTGCGTACGTCATTGCTATGACGGGATATTTTGGACTATTAGTTCTTTATGAAATGGTTAATTAGTTTCGAACATATAGTTCGTTTATTCTGTTGTGTGCATTGCGTAAATGTGGGCGAAGTTCAAATCATGAAAGTGGCAATGTCGACTTTGACTTTATTATTATACGTATTACTAATGTGGTCATACGAGTTGTATGCGCTGTTTTTCTGAGGCTATGTTGTGTATATTAATTGAATGCTACATGGAAAGCTGTTGAATAATTATACACTGAATAAAAGTAATCCCACTGTAAGAATATGTGCATTATTGCTGAATTATGGCGTTCTACATGAGACCATGTCATAGTTGCTCAGGCCTATAACTCGAGATGACGCTCGATTGAACAGGTCAGCCTGGGAGTGAAGTCTACATCGCTTTGAGTAATTGTAAAGACGGACTACTTTTTGCTCTTTATTAATACTGTTCGAGTAGCTATTGCATTTAAAAAATCACATTGTGGCTGCAATATGATACAGGACAAAAGTGTTTAGAGCGAGATGAGATGATCATCTATAGCACGAAATGATTGTTATGACAACGGGGCCCTTAATCAGGTTATGTTTCGGGGCCTGGATTCTCTAATGACTTTCGAATTTCTTAGCGACATTTTTATATAAAAATTACGTCAAAACAGCGCAAGTTACGATTTTTTCGCAAGTACTATTCTCGAAGCATTTACGATACGAATGTTCGCAAACATGGCGTATATTTCACCGTAAAGTTACGCCAACGCAAGATGTCGCGTAACTTTTTTGTTACGTTCGTGGTACTGCGATCAGATGGCGATTTCTCCGTTATCTAATGTTACAACGTCGACAAAATACATTAGTAAATTGTGTGTGATTCGATTACACTGATTGGTCTTTGTCAATTTTTATTGACCGCTATAATTGCATAAATATTTTATTTGAAAGTGGCCGCCTCGCCTACGCTAACCAAGGCAAAATTCCTTTAAAAAAATAAACAAACGGGACCAGCCAATAAATGGGACCGATTAGTAATTCAATGCAGTAATTTATATATTCATTGCGTGTTGTACAAGTATTTATCTTTAACGTTGAACAACACCAGAAACCACAATTTCTATTTAAAAAGTACGACAGTATTACATGCATGAATCCGATGGCATGAAAATATGTATATTCCAAAACAAAATGACACTATTTTTTTATATACAAAATATTTTAAACCTGGATACGCTAATAAAATAAATATTACCATATAATACAGTTGTGCGGATGGTTGCAAATAAGTAATACAATAAATATATTGGGGGTTTTGCCAATTTCATATATGAATGATGTTGTTCCTCCATATCTGCATAAAACCTAATGGGTACCTAGGCTCGGGTCCTACTTTCAGCGAAATGCTGCTTGGGAAATGCTATATCGAATGCACCAATATTATGACAACACTTGATTGATTGCACCATTTATTCAAGCTTTGGTAATTATATCCAACACAAACATGTACCATTATATATATATATATATATATATACATGTGTAACATTATAATTATACATAGGTATATATACATAGTATATATATATATATTATATATATATATCTATATATATATAATATAAATGTATATATATATATATATAATATATGTATATACTATGTATATATACCTATGTATAATTATAATGTTACACATGTATATATATATATATATATATATATAATGTATATACATGTTTGACTACAGCTACTTGCTTCATAAATTTCCTTATTATAGTTTTTGAGCGATCTTAATGTCACACGATTGTGTTGATTAGCAGGAATGTTCTTACATTTGCGTGTACAATGTATTAATTGGTGGTCACATTTCATCAGGGTCTGAGATGAGGATGAGATCTAAGATGGTGGATTGTGTACTGGTAATCCTTGTAGGTGTGTTAATAAGCTGGGTCATACCAAACATAGACATATAATGCTTCAGTAACACATGCAACTGATTGGTGTGAGTATTCAGGTGAGAGTAGTCAACGTTATAGGCACCCATTAATGATGAATTCTTGGTTGGTGAAAGAATTACATTCCATGCAGCATTGTTCGAGTATATTAAACAAGTCCATCTGTTTGGGTGGACGGTAGCATGCACCAATTAAAATAGGTTTGGTCTTAGGTAAATACAGTTCAGCCCAGACAGTTTCTAGATTAGTATATATATCGTCTCTCGGTTTGAAAGCAATGTCACTTCTAATGTAGATACATACACCACCGCCCTCGCGATTCCTGTCGCGCCGGAGAATAGTATAGTCAGTGATTTCAATTTCCGAGTCTGTGACCGACGCATCTAACCAAGACTCGGTGATGCCGATCACCGCAACTTTAGTGTTAGCTGCGAGAACTCTCAGATCGTCAAGTTTCGGCAGAAGACTGCGAGAGTTCAAATGAACAAAGTTGAGACCCTTTGACCGTAAACATTCAAAGTCAAGGAGTCTTTCACTTGATGACTGGTCAGCGGGGTCACCAACAGTGACTGCTGTGGATGCATCAATAGATTAAGTAAGTTGTTCTAATTGCTAAAATAAATAAATACTTATGTTAAAATACAACTTAAATATGTTCTTTGTGATGTAAAAATATATCAAAATATATAAAGATGAATAGAGAATAATATTAATACGGTCATTGAAACCGTGTACACATTATATAAAAATGTGGGCTTTTAAAGCCGTCTTGACTGATTGACGTTTTTGAAGTAACAGTAGTCGGCAGAGTATTCGATATTGTAGCGACAGCGTGAACGAATACGCAGTCCTCTGGCTTTCGTTCGTGATATCTCAACCATAAGACTGCTCAGCAGAACGAAGACTTCTGTCCGGTTTGTGGATGGACACAAGTGTCTGCATGTATGGTGGCGATAGTTCAGCATTCAATACCTTATATGTGAATTCTGCTGTTTTTGTAGGTAATCCGTTGCTGGACAGGCAGACAATGGATTTGGCGCAGTAGTGGTAACGCACTGTCGCATCGCGCACACCGAGTTACTAGACGAACCACAGCATTCTGTAGTCGCTGCGGCCTGCCGATGTTCTAGGCAGAGGTGCCAAACAAAAGCGAATTGCAGTAGTTTACGGGTGACGTAATCGTTGCATTGACAACACGTTCTGTTGTCTACTGTGGCAGGTAACCGTAAATTTAGCCGAAGTTACATAAATACAGTGAATAGGTATTAATTGTACGATAAATCTGCTGAGTCATGTCAAGGTATTTGTATAAAGTAGCCCGCACACTAATTAGACTCGCACGAGACGCGGTCGAGACGCAACAGTCTCGACCGTGTCCCGAGCGGGTGGAGCGAATTTCGAGCATCTAACATAGCTGATATTTTGAGATCGTCCTCACCTCGTCTCCTCCGTGCCTTGTCTCAAGACTTGGTGTGCGGGTGCTTAACGTCGAGTTGCGGTCGAGACAAGATGGAGCAGTTCCACATGCTAGTAATGACCTGGCCTGGAGTCACATGGTAGGACGTAGGTCCTAGAAATGTGCAGATTCAGAGGGCAGCCCATAGAGTGAGGACCCACATTTTGAGGAAAAATATGTTCATTTACAATTAAAATATAATAATTGGTTCAAAATCACGTTCTAAGCGTCACCTAAATGCAGCTTTTGATGTGTTTTGTCAAAAAAACATGATTGGAAGAGCAAGCATACCTTCCATCCTAATTTCCACGCCGATTCTCTTTTGGATAACAAAAATGTGCGTTTATGACTTAAATACGGATTAGTTGGCTAAACTCAACCATGTTCTAAAATTACATATTTTCTAGAGTTTGGCATAAAAATAATGCACGGGAAGGGAACACCCCACCCCACAGTGTGTTCTATTTTGTTCAGCAAATGGTGGATTTACAAACAAAATATACACCAACTTGCTGAAAAACATGTTCTTAGGGTCACAAAATTGCACCTTTTTAAGTGTTTTTTGTTGTCTAAAAATTCAGCTCTCCCACACACACACACATATACTGTGTGTGTTTCTTTTATGGCAAGGAAATTGTATTATTTGCAAAAATAAATCGAATATCCTGTATCATCTATTGCGTATCTTCGCGCAACCCAAGGGAGAACACATAATCTTTTTCAGGGATTGGTTTATTTCACCGTGTACTTTCAAAATGAGCAATACAACCTTTGTCATTTTAGTTTTGCATTCCCCGTGTGTCCAAATGAGCGCGCGCATCAACCCGTCTTGCCTGTAGACGCATTATAGTCTCCTTGGTGTGCGGGCACATCATGTCGGGAAGATTGGAGACTCGCAAGAAACGCGTCGAGACGAGATGCTCGTGAGGCGTTCAAGACGCATCGAAAATCCGTCTGGACCGCGTCTCGAGCGAGTTTCCTTGGTGTGCGGACCACTTAGGTAGATCCCAAGAACTCTCACCCATTCGGCAGCACAACCGACTTCGGACCCAACGCGCACATGCAGTCCAGCGACCAAATCAGATGTCGACCTGTTTATGCATCGTTTATCAGCAAGTAGTTGAACGTCGTCCAGTGTATGTTGTCCTTGCACTGCTCGACACGATGCATAACGGTCGTAAGAAAAATTACATTCGATTCAAAGTGACATAACAATTATATGTCATCGGCATGACACTTTAAACATTATGTTTTCGAAATATATAACCGATCGGTTGCATATATAAGAAAAACGGTACGACTCAACCTAGCGTAATACAACTCCGGCTAGGCCACAGCGCCGTTGTAGATGATAAAGAAGTATTGTATGTCGATTATATCGAAAGCAGCGCGTGGATCAATGAGCATGATAATATTGCCTTGTCGACGGTCAAGGGCCGTTCTAATATCGTTGACCACCCAAAATAGAGCGGTCTCTGTTGAATGATTTATTTTGTCTGCAGATCGAAAAGGACCAGACAGTGACTGATCGTCAGTCTGGTTGCCACTATCTATACAAGTTCTTAGAGAGCTGTGATAGATGGCAGACTGTGCGGTAGTTGCTTATCGTGTTTTTGCACAGAAATGGTTTCTTCAGTAATTGGTGCACAAGACCACGCTTCAACTCAATCGGCATCACTTCTTCCGTTAAGCATACTGACAGCAGTGATAGCAAGTTCGTGAATGTTTTGCTTAACACGATCAGAGGACAGCGGATCAAATGCGCATGTTTACGTGAACGCTTTATATGCACGCCTGTGCACAAGACCACGCTCCAACTTGGTGGGACAGTACAGGTGCACTTTGGTGGTTACAAGCGATAACGTCGATGTTGAACTCGTCTATTTAAGCGAAGTTAGCTTCGTATTCGGTTATACGCGTGTGTTATCAGCATTTTTCAATCTGTCCTGGTAGTACTTCGTCTTAGTGAGATATATAATATTATTGCACTCACCGCGTGTAGCAACAACCATTTGGCGATGGACGTCCAGTTTCGAACGGCTCCACAACAAATTCATCTGTCGCCGTTGTGTTCTCCCATCGTCAATGTCACTGTTATACCACGGATCGTGTTTGTGAGTTCGGACGATAGTCGGACGTACAGGCGCGAGCGTCTCTATGACTTTTTTTTTCTTATATCATTGTTGTAGCGTGACACAAATTCCACAGCGTTTGTTCTTAATGCAACAGTGTCTGGCAAATCACACGTTGTTTCTACGTCGTGGTTGGATGTGTCAGCGTCAAACAAGCGGTAGTTATGCTTCAGTATTGCTGTTGGTGTCTTGGGAGGTCTCGTGACATCAATGGCACGGCGCACGACGGGATGATCAGTTGTAGAAAACGAAACAACTAGCAGAGCAGTGGCAAGATTGTGGTCATGGTGCGTAATTACGAAACTAAGTGTGTGACCAGGTGAATGTGTAGCTTCATGGACATGCTGGACAAGATTGAGGGAATTAAGTAGCTGAAGTATTGGTCGTTTTTCAGTTTTAACGCCATATTTGATGTTACTAAATAATCAACCGACCATGTCACAATTGTTACTTAGTAATTATGGTAGTGTATTAATTGTCCATTTGTAGTTATTGTTTGCACGCTGTATGTACAACAATCAGACTACCATTTTCAGTGGTTGGCAGCGACCAGTTACTCAGCTTATTTTACTTGATCAAACCATTGTGATCGCATATAAACTGGTACCAGCTTTGGCGTTGCTGCCTGCCAGGAATTGCACATATTGCATATTATTTATTATTCATTTATGTTATGTATTATTCAATTCCGAAATAAAGCATTCATTCGTTCATTTCTGTTCCTTCATGGTGCTTCACGTTTACATGTTGGATATGCGTGATGAATCACAGCTATTCTGTTAATTTACAAGTGATGAGCTTTTTGTGAATGAATCAAGTTCGTCTCCAGGTGCAGCGGAACATTGGTACTTCTAAGTTCGGTCTTTGCATTACAAAAGCAGCGTGGTTGACGTACGTCAACTAAGGTCGTAATACAACAATGTGCATTGGCACCATCATCAGTTGCATGTGTGTCTATTACACCGCTCAAAGGAAAATCGTTTAATGATACAAATAGAATTTTACAGTATACCTTGTATGACAAACTACATTTTGATACTAAATGTCAATTCAGCAATTGCCTTTATTTCATTACGTTGACAACACTTCTGAGGAAATACGCTACTTGCTGATAGCATGTATTTCGTATCACTAAGAAGGTTAATTAAATAACTTAGTTATAATAATCTAGTGTAAGTCATCCAGTGAAAAATGTCATCAAAGTCATTTGTAAGTTGTGTGTTGAGCAATTATTATCAGGAGAAGACAATGAAATGTAGTCGTGTGCATCATCTGCATGCATATATATGGCGACTAAAGTTGAGACTCTTTATAGCTGGGCTCAATGGGATTACGTTGAGAACATTTCAAATCCCGAAGAACAACACTTGAAATAGGTAGTGTATATATATAGGCAATTCCCAATATGTACACACATTAGCTATCTGCTAGATGTGAAGAAAACTAACTCATAATCATGCCATATACATCATATTACAAAGACAACGGTTAATGATCTAGTTTGCATGTTAGTCATCACATTTCTACTATCTTCATGCCCAAAAGTGGCTGCATTACAAACAATCCACCTTCCAATAAAAAGCTTCATCCTTTGGCCAATTTCAATTCTCAAACTGCATTGAACTTGTGTTGGTTATTGCATAAATGAAGGTATGAACGCAGCGCATACTGCATTTTATGCATTGGTGAGGACAGGCCTAGTGTGGGTATTGAGATAAGTGGCCGAGGCGATACTTACTTCCAGCTGTAGGGCTTTGTGAAACCACCCAGCCCCTTCAGCCAATCACGCCTTCAGCCAAATCACGACTTGTCAGAATTAGGCCCCAGCCTTTGAATTGGATTAGCGGTTAAGCCGCCACTTCTGCGTTGGGTAGATGTGTGTCATGTCGTGTATATCCTGATACTTCTAAATTCGCCCTCCTCTCTACCATTCTGCCTAGGCACGTTTAGTTAAACAACTATTGTACACCACTGATAGAAAAGAAGTTGGAAAATGTCGTATCGCTTTCCCCAATTCTTGAATGTGTTGGGTTTTGGTTCGTCGACAAGCTTTTTGTTTTGCAAACGGTACATATATTTTCCTGATGTTTATACAAGATAGGCGGAATGGCTCCACCTTTTTGTAATTACATGTGCCTATTGGTGGTTGAATGTTCGTATTGTTTCCTTTGGTTTATATTCGTAATGTTTTTTATATCTCTATAGCGACAAGTAATGTATGTCTGTAATATTATCGTCATGTTGTAGGAATGGGTGCCTGAGAAACTTTGATGGGGCTGTACAAAGGTTCAGTTTCCCATCTGGTTTGCACGTTTTTATGCCCAAAAAGTGGCAGCATTAGAAGCAATCCTATCTTCCAATAAAAAAGTCATCCTTTGGCCAATTTCAATTCTCAAACTACATTGGACTTGTGTTGGTTATTGCATAAACGTTATTACGCGTCTTCGCCCAACGAATTTTGAAAGCTGATAGGTTATGTATGGACGTGTCATTTCCATCATGTTCCACTTTGCTTATAGCATGAATTTGATCACACTTGTTTGTGAAGTTTCGAATCCTACTGCATTGTTACACGCTAGTCTCGGAGTTGAAACGTCACTCTCTTCACCATTAAAGGAGTATCACTATGGTCACAGCAAGCTTATCCTCAACTCAGTAGATGGTCGGCACACGATGACTCAATAATGAGTCAGTGTTCGTCAGTAGGCTTAGCACCGCTAATAAACACGCACATAAAAGCTAATGATGTCTTTGACATACCCACATGTTGTAATGCGACAGATGCACGTAAAGGTAATTATACTCACAACATTAACATTGAGAAAACAAACAAACTTTAATCTGTAGCTGCTACGCACATAGCCAATAGACAAACAGTGTACACTCATACTATGGAATGTTATTATATTCACCCCGAACTAACATAAATAGGTTATCTTTCTGACAATAATTTCAACTTCATTGGGCGTATTTTGCTTGCAAAAGTACATAAATGCACACGTATATACATACCGTACATACATACATACATACATAGAGTACATACTACATATATGCATACATGGAAACATACATATATGCTTGCATAAAAACATGCATACATATAGTACATACACAAACATATACATACATACATACATGCATACATACATGCATGCATACATACATACATACATACATACATACATACATACATACATACATACATACATACATACATACATAGAGTACATACTACATACATAGAGTACATACTACATATATGCATACATGGAAACATACATATATGCTTGCTTACAAACATTCATTCATACTTACATACAAACACATATACATATATACATACATACATAGATATACATACACACATACATACATACGTACATACATACATACATACATACATTCATACATACATACATACACACATACATATATACATACATACATGCATACATGCATACATGCATACATGCATACATGCATATATGCATACATGCACACATACACATACGCACGAATGCATACACGCACGCACACCCCACACACACTCACACACACACACATACTTACATACATACATACGTACATACATACATACATACATACATACGTACATACATACATACGTACGCTTGCTTTATTATTGTTAGATTGATAAAACATTATCTTAGTGGCTAGTGGATATGTGAATTAATAATACGTCAGTGCTACACTTCTTTTGGTGATGTGGAATTGATTTGGTGGTTGCAATACTCGGTTTTAGTATTCACGTATTAAGTATTGTTGGAGAGAATATCTCACATGCGCTGGAGGTCGTTCTCCTTTTTTCATGACATATTGTAATTAGCCATGCGAGCAAAATGATGCTAAGAGTCATCTTGAACAGATTGAAACCACAAGTAGAAGAGATCATCGCCGAAGAACAGACGGGCTTTCGCAGTGGAAGAAGCACCACGGAACAAATATTCAATCTTCGTGTTCTGGGAGGGAAAAACCTGCAACGTCAGCAATATATATTCCATGTCTTCACTGATTTCAAGAAGGGGTGTGGCATGCCGCACTATGGGCGACAATAAAGAACTACAATATTGGACGAAAATTAGTACACACGATCGAGCGGCTATACGATAAAGCTAGCAGCGCAGTACTGGTGCAAGTCGGCGGTTAATGGTTCCACACATCAGTCAAGGATGCCTCTTGTTATCTACATTATTCAATGTATTCCTGGAACGAATAATGGCAGATGCCCTGGCAGATCACACTGGGACAGTCGACATTGGAAGACGTATCATCAACAACCTACGGTTTGCTGATGACATCGACGGGTTGGCTGGAAGTGAAGAGGAACTTGCTAACCTTGCGAACCGACTGGACGACACATCAGCCAACTATGGAATGGAAATTATCACAGAAACAAAACAAGGTAATGACGAAGAGCAACAACGCAATGAGGTCCCGAATAACTGCCAATGGACGCGAACTGGAAACAGTAAGTATGTTCAAGTACCTCGCAGCTATCACCAATGATGAGAGTTGCAGCAACGAAATCCTTGCAAGGTCTGCGCAAACATTAGCAGCACTGGCGAAATTGAAACCAGTCTGGAGAGACAAGAACATAGCACTGAAATCCAAACTTAAACTAGAACGTGCACTGGTCCTTTCCATCTTTCTGTATGCATGCGAATCATGGACCCTCACAGCAGAACTGCAAAGAAGAAATGCTTCAGTGGAAATTAAATGCTACCGAAGAATCCTCGGTATTTCCTACACTGACTACATCATCAACGACGAAATCACAACAATCATCTCTCAACATGTGGGACATTACAAAGACCTGCTGACCACAGTAAAAAAGAGGAAACTGACATGGTATGGTCATGTAACACGATCAAGCAATAACGCGATCACAAAAACCATACGACAAAGGAACAGTGCCGGGGAATAGAAGACAGGGAACACAGAGGAAGAGATGGTCAGACAGTATTGCAAAATGGACTGGGAAGACCTCCGCAGAAACTCAGACATTAGCACACAACCGCGAAGACTGGCGTCAACTGGTGAAACATTCAGCAATGCAGCACCCCTATGACCCAGGCGGGTTACGGGGGCAGTAAGTAAGTAATACCATTCAACTGTCACATGCTCCATTGTGCTATGTCGACTGAAGTAAATCAACGATCATAACCGTGTATTTAATTATGTGATACTACGGTATTTGCAATTTTTAGTGTGATTACAGTCATAACTCAGTTTTATTTTATACTGTCACGTACTCCCATTTTGCCGTTTCATCTCAGCCAGCTCGTCGTCTGGGCGGCATTAGTATGTTTGCCGTATTGCGAGATGGGTGAGGCCTCGATTGCGGAGATTGGAGAAAACGTCTAATGCCGAAGAGAGTCAGACATCGACAGCAATATAAGAGGAGGTAAATACGTCGTATAACTGACGTAGAGAAGACATCTACAACATTGTTCACCTCGTCAGTCGTATGATCCAAACAGCTTTTAAACAGTTATCTAGAAAACAGAAGACCATTTGTATCAATTGATAAATGTAAGTCTGCTGTATGCAAAATATGACGTGGGGTGCCGCAGGGTTCGATTTTCGGCCCCAAGCTGTTTTTATTGTACGTTAATGATATGTAAACCATATATAAGCTAGTAAAATATGTCCTCTTTGCAGATGACATGAACATATAAAAAGACTGAGTGAAACAATTTGTAGCGTATTGGATAAAATGTCTACTTGGTTTGCGGTAAATAGATTAACATTAAACATTCCAAAAAAACAATTATACGTTATTTGGAAATTGTATGCTTAACAGGGATGTCGTTATAAATATAGGGAATGTTAACATTGAAAGAATACGAGTTGTAATTTTTTTAGGGGTGTATGTTGATGACGTACTTAAATGGAATGTTCATGTTAAATGCGTAAAATCAAAGCTTTCCAAAAGTACAGCTATAATGTATAGATGTAGTCATCCGCATAAGTGAAATAGTATGTATATTCTATATTGTTCACTGTTTTGCTTTTTAACATACTGTGTAGAATTATGGGGTAATACATATCAAACAAATACTAATGGTATTTTCGTACTACAAAAATAGTTATCTGCATTGTTTATGATGTATGCTTTTGGATCACACGAAAGCAATTTTTTATAACTACATGTCTTAACATTTCTTGGCATTATAGAACTTAAAACGTTATTATTTATGTACAAAGCTTACTACTGTCGTTTACCATCAACCATTCAAAGTATATTTATTAGGCGGGAAATGTACTTGTTGAGAGCTAATCATGATTTAGAACGGCTCCGCATTCATTCAACAATACGATCGATGCATATATGTGTCTACGGCGTGCGTTTGTGGTATTCTCTAAGTAATGTATTAAAAATAATAACAATATGATTGCATTTAAATCTAAACGCAAAAATCGTGTATTTCACAAATATGTTACTGTGGAAATATAACTGTTAACGGATTAAATCAAGTATATCGTGCATCACTATAAATATATTGAGAGGATGCACAATATATATTGATTATAGTATGTGAAAAAAGAAACGTACACGTGTGGGAAACCTAACACTTTTATTCTGATATGATTGTTTGGGGTAAATTTACATAAAATTAATTGACTTAGTGTTTGCCCCTTCAAACATTGTATGCACATTTGTGTGTGTATGTGGCAAGTGTGTGTATGTGGTATTTTGTAGATTATGTATAATTATATCACATCATATATATATATATATATATATAAATATATATGCATATGGTTATTTATGTGTACAGTGTATATATATACACAGTGGTTTGTTCTTTCTCCTTGTATTATGTTGCCAATATTTTAACATTCATTCATTCAAATGTAATTTTCTTAATAATGCTGCTTTTGTTTATTGGCAAACATCAATTAGTTTGCGGCCAGACGTTTGTAATAGAACGGTTTTAATACGTTATCAACAAAATCTACATTGCATCGTGACGTATCAACGTATCACGCCGACTTCATCAGTACCGATCAAGGAGCCTCTATTGATATACGGTCTTTGGTACATATGACGCTAAATGACGTCATCGTACACGTGAAACAGTTCGTTGACGAAAGCCTCTACCAGATCTTGGATATGAAAAAATTTAAGTTTCTGATTTGAAAACGAACTATCCTGAAGAATGTTCAGTAGTGTTACTGTGGAAATGTAACTGTTAACGGACTGAATCAAGTGTGTCGTGCATCACAATAAATACATTTAGAGGGCGTACAATATGTATTGATTATAGTGTGTTAAAAGAAAAATTACACGTGTGGTAAATCTAACACTTTTACCCTAATATGATTGGTAGGGTTAAACTTACATAAAAGTCATTGATTCTTCGTGTTTGTTTTGTCCTCTTCAAACATTGTATACACACTTGTGTCTTTATATGGTATTTTGTAGAGTATGCATAATTATACCACATCAAATATATATTGTATAAGTGTATTTGGTTATGTATGTGTATATACATACAGTTTTCTTTTCTTTGTTCTTGTATTCTATTTCCAATGTTTTAGTAAACGAATCCTTCATTCATTCAAATGTTATTATCCTAATAATGCTGCTTTTCATTGGCAAACATCAATTTGTTTGCGACACTAAGTTTGTAAGAGAACTGTTATCAACACAATCTACATTGCATCGTGACGTGATGACTAGCAGCAACGACGCAATTTTTTCACCATGGATAATAACAGGCAAGTGATCGGCAACAGTATATTTAGCATGGGGTGCACCGGTATTTGTTACCAAAGTTTGGGAAAGAATCTGATTACCTTAACAAGCTGCACTCTGTCTGTTAGAATAGAATGATACCATTTGATGATATATGGATTGACATTCATTTGTTTCAGCTTAGTGAGCAGAATGTGAGGTTGGATAATATTGAATGTCGCGCTAAAGTCTATGAACAATAGTCTAGCATAAGTGTTGGAGTTGTCCAAGTGTTTTAAAATTAATTGGACAACAGTGTTGACAGCGTCATCTGTTCCTCTGCCATGCATGTTTGCAAATTGGAATGGGTCAAGATAGTCCTGAACGTCTAGCTGCAGTTTACGAAATATTATTCGTTCCAAACGTTTCATGGCAATCGGTGTAAATGCAACAGGTCTGTAATCATTGTTTTCTTTGGGCAAGTTTTCTTTGGTACAGGAGTAATATGTGAGGGTTACCATAGTAATTGTACCATGTGGATATTGAAAAAAAGTTGGAATATGGGACACCAACCCGGTTCAAGCTCCTCAGCATATGTTTTCAATAAAAAAGCCGAAATGCCATCAGAACCAGTTGCTTTTCTACTATAAACATGTTGGAAGACTTTGGTGACATCATGTACATCAATTTCATATGTATTGACATTATTGACTAATACATCACTGAGCACAGAATCACATCTACTGGAAGAATCCTGAGTATCAAACCGTATGTAGAAATCGTTCATTTCATCTGCGAAAGCCTGTTCATTTGTGCTGTGTATTGGTTTCCTAGTATAGTTCATGTTTATGGCCGACTTCATTGTATCCCATTATGTTCTATTGTTCATATAATTAAAATGTTTCTCCATTTTGTCTTTGTAGTGTTGTTTTTCCTCTCTCAGTTTGGTGTTGGGTATCTTTTGCACCCGTTTGACCTCTTGTGTGTCTTCCTTGTGAAAGCCTGCTTTTTTCTATGTATGCAGTCTTTGATCTCCTTAGTGATATATGTTTTGTTGTTGGGAGAAGATTTCACAATTTTCTTTGGAATCACTGTCTCGAAGCAAAACATGATATTATAGTCACTGTCACTGCATTTGTAACCGTGTTGATGTCGGGATTGTCCCGAGTGAAAACCTCCCAGTCTGTGCACATGAAGCAGCCTCTAAGAGTCTCCACATTGTCAACATACCACACGTTAACAGTTTTTGCCACAGGTTTGTTTCTCTTCAGGACTGGACGATATGTGGGTATGAGATGCACACTATGAAGGTCTGAATTGGCAATAGGTAGTTTGATATGCCGTGTATATTCCCGTAGCATTTGTCCAGCGTATTGCCTTTTAGAGTATCACACGCAATATACTGTGAGAAGCCTGGAAGGCTGAATTCCAGCTTACAGTGATTAATATCACCCAGGATGAAAACTGGTGCTTCAGGAGTCCGTTCTAGTTGCTTGTGGACACAGTCTGCAATAAATGTAGCTGCTCGGGCCGCAGTTGCACTGGAGGGCACATAAATAGAACAAATTAGAACACTCCCAAACTCTCTGGGAAGGTAAAAAGGTATGAGGCTTAAACAAAGCAATTCAACATCAGGGTTGCACGTTTTGTCTCTGATTGTTTTTTGTTTTCCGGAAATGTGCTCGTGAAAGCCGTGTACGTTCCAGAAAAAACTATATCTACCCAGCTCTGTATGCTTCGTATGGTATTTGTGAGCACTAACTATACTGTCTTTGTATAAACGAGTTGCAAATCTGGCGTTAGTATTCAACTCAGAAACATGGATCATACAAAGCGAGATGTCACGTCATGTTATGTAATGTGTGCCCATTAGCTCAGCTATATCACAAAAACACCGTAACGAATGAAGTAGACACATTAATCTAATAAACATTACTAATCAAATACATTTATAATATTGGCTTGTGGTCCCGTAGTAACATGTATCAAAATACAGATGTCGTAAACACATTTGCTGTTAATAATGCAAATGTGTGCAACTACAGACCTATCTCTCTCTTATTGCTACCACAGTTTTTGAGAAAGTGGTATACGACTAATTGCATGAGCATGTGCTCAACACAATTTCGGGCGGCCAACACGGATTTGTGAGGCGTAGAAGTACAGCATCTAATCTAGCGTGTTACTTGAACGCCATTTCTGAACCTATTGACAACAAGAAACAGGGTGATTCTATTTATTTGGACTTCAGAAAAGCCTTTGAGTGTGCAACCATCCATTGTTAATTCACACGCTTAGATCATTATGGTTGCAGTCTGACCTTGTCAACTACAAAACCGTGGTCCTCAAAGGCAAAGCATCTGACTGGAAACCGTTGTTGTCTGGTGTACCACAAAGTTCACAAATTTGATCACTTCTGTTTATCTTGTTTATCAACGATCCCACTAATCATGTTGATTCATGTTCAATATCAGTGTGTGCTGATGATTCCAAATTGTTTAAAGAAATTACTTCTGTGACAGATTGTCAGTTGGTGCAGAAGGATCTGGACAATGTATGGCTTTGGTGTGAGACATTACACGTTAAACTTAATGTTGATAAATGCTGCATAATGTCGTTCATTAACAAAAAGTAACGAATATCCTATGACTACACGGTTTTAAGCCAGTCTTTGCCCAAGGTCACCGCTGTCAAAGATATCGCTGTCACATCTCGCTTTTAAGATGAGTGGTTTTATTAAGCGCGTTTCCACAACATTTACTGATGTACAGATTTTGCGATCCTTGTATATGTATGTAGTCAGAAGTCAGTTGGAGTAAGATAAGATAAGATAAGATAATTCTTTATTGTCTCAACTGTGGAGTTGAGAACTTTGTCTCGGGTGAGAACAGACATGACTGCAATGTGTATATAAAACCATTGGATAAAAACAGCAGATAAATAATAAATAATACATGCATACACATTGCTTTTTCAAAAAACGACAAGTGACACTGTGGCAGCAGGCATCATGAATTAAGTTGTTTAATAGACAGTGGCACGAATGAGTGTTTGTATATATTAAGCCTGCACCGAGGAGTTATATAACGTCTGCCAGATGGCAGGAGCTGAAATTCATTATGCGGAACATGCTTAGTATCTTAAATAATCTTGATTGACTGTCTTCTTAATGTCCGTTCAAAAATATTCTGAAGGGAAACCATGGGATATGTGGAACCTGTGATTTTCATGGCAGTTCTCATCAATCGAGAAAGCTGTGATTTTAACTGAACACATAGATTGCCTAACCAAGCAGTAATCCCATAACGCAGTATGCTTTCAATAATAGAGCGATAAAAAAGAACAAGTGTTTTCTCATCGACACCGAAAGCTCTCAGTCTGCGGAGAAAGTACAACCGCTGGTGGACTTTGGAGCACACACGGTGAACATGGACATTCCAGCTAAGTTTATTATCAAAATAGACACCTAGGTATTTGTACTGACTGACCTGGGCAATTTCTTCAACATGGATAACAACAGGCAACAATACAGTTATCATGGGGTGCACCGGTATTTGTTACCACAGTTTGGGAAAGAGTCTGATTTACCTTAACAAGCTGCACTCTGTCTGTTTGAATAGAATGATACCAATTGATGACATATGGACTGACATTCATTTGTTTCAGCTTAGTGAGCAGAATGTGAGGATGGATAATATTGAACGCCGAGCTAAAGTCTATGAACAATATTCTAGCAGAAGCCTTGGGCTTGTCCAAGCGTTTCAAAATGAAATGGACAACAGTGTTGACAGCGTCATTTGTTCCTCTGCCATGCCTGTAGGTAAATTGGAATGGGTCAAGATGGTCCTGAACATCTAGCTGCTGTTTACGAACCACTATTCGTTCCAAACATTTCATGACAATTGGTGTAAGTGCAACAGTTCTGGAATCATTGTTTTCTTTTGAGCAAGTTTTCTTTGGTACAGTAGTAATATGTGAGTTTTCCATAGTATTGGTACCATGTGGCTATCGACAGAAAGTTGGAATATGGGACACCATGCCGGTGCAAGCTCCTCAGCATATGTTTTCAATAAAAAAGCCGAAATGCCATCAGAACCAGTTGCTTTTATACTACATAAATTTCAAACGTATCGGTATTACTGACTAATACGTCACTGAGCAGAGAATCACGTCTACTGGAAGAGTCCTGAGTACCAAACCGTCTGTAGAAATCATTAATTTTATTAGCAAAAGCCTGTTCATTTGTGATGTGTATTGGTTTCTTAGTACAGTTCATGTTTATGGCGGACTTCATTGTATCCCATAACGTTGTACTTTCATGCAATTAAAATGTTTCTCCATTTTGTTTTTGTAGTGTTGTTTTTCCTGTCTCAGTTTGGTGTTGAGTTCCTTATGCACCCGTTTGATCTCTTTTGTGTATTTCCTTGTGAAAGCCTGATTTTTTCTATGTATGCAGTCTTTGATCTCCTTGGTGATATAGGGTTTGTTGTTGGGAGATTTCACAATCTCGATGCAAAACTTGATATTATAATCACTCACGGCATATGTAGCCGTGTTGAGTTGAGGAGTCCGTTCTTGTTGCTTGTGGACAGAGTCTGCAATAAGTGTAGCTGCTCGAGCCGAATTTGTACTGGAGGGCACGTAAATAGAACAAATTAGAACATTCCCAAACTGTATTGGAAGGTGAAAAGGTATCCGGCTTAAACAGAGCAGTTCAACATCAGTGTTGCTCATCTTGTCTCTGATTGTGTACTGCCTGCACAATTGGTCGTTGACGTACACACCAATGCCTCCACTTTGCCTTTACCTGAATGTCCATCTCTGTCTGCTCGAATGAGCGAGAAGACATCAATTTCCATAAGAGAATCTTGAATGTCTTTGTTCAACGAAGTCTCGGTAATAGTCATGACGTAGCATACCTTGACTTGCAATCGCAGTTAGTCCATCTTGGATTTCAGGGATGTGCATTGCTCAAAACCATAGAAGGAAGGGGGCCTAGTTTTTCTTCTTCATAGGCGATGCCTGACACAGCCTTTTCTGCCTCTTTTCATCTGGCGTTTTTTCTGTATGTCGTTGTCGAGATGGTTGTCTGTGAGCTCACGGAGATCAATGTGTGGAGCACTGCCGCTGTCCCGAAGTGACAGCAACATGTCTCTAGTGTAGGTGAGCCCTCGCTGACGCTGGTCGCTATGTTTGAATCGAGGTGTCATGAAGCCTGATATATAAAGTTCGCACAAACGCAAGAGAAGAAGCGTCCACTTTGCGTAACTTGCCATCACATTCATTCGAATATTGTACCACTCCAAGGATCATAACAAGTCAGTAAAACTGTACGTAGACTAGTTACACAAGCAAAATATTGCTGCTGAATGTTCCCCCGAGTCGCTACAACGGAGCGCCACCTACAGTATTAAGTGTTATCTGGAATCCCTGGCAACGTACGTTTCACTGTCCTTCACGATCTCAACGAAACTACACGCCTTTTACCGTTTCCAATTTCAGAATAAACAAGCAAAATATTGCAGCTCTCTGTTCCTCGCGTCGCCACAGCGGAGCGCCACCTATAATATTGCAGTGTTATCTGGAATCCCTGGCAACGTACGTTTATTGACACAATCGAACGAGTTCAAAACAAATTCATTCAATATATATGTTACGAATATCCAAAATACAGTACTCCTCTGAAAGTTATCCTGAACTTTGCCATCATTTTAGACTACCTTCCCTTCAACATCATAGGTAAGTTGCAGATCACTTCTTTTTACACAAGTGTATGCACACCCAACTAGACTCGTCCTATCTGGTAGGGGCTATCCAATTTCACTGTCCTTGATGATTTCTACGAAACTACACTCCTTTTAGAGTTTCCAATAGCAGAATCAACATTAGAAAACACTCAGTTTTGAATAGTTGTATGACTACTTTCAACACATTGTATTTACGTGATCCAACTTGTGATATATTTTCAGGAACTGAAACCTTTAGGTCTTCAATTCAAAAACATTTCTATGTATAACAGTTGATTGCCTAGTATATTTGACGTTGATGTTGTATGCTTTTTATTTCATTATTGTTCTTATCGTCTATTATTGTTTTATTATTTATATGTATTGTTTCTGTTATCAGTCCAATTACTGGGTCCACAGGACCTGTTGGAATCTGAACAAAAATACCACACAATACAATACAATAAAAAATGCCATGAAAATGAATGCAACACAAATGGTTGATGTGCTTTTCATGCTAAATTTAGCTTATGTGCTACATAGTATTACCTAACCGAAAAAAGAATTTGATTATATAGACATTTTGGTATAATTTTTAATATCTGCTAGATACGGATTATGTCCTTCAGTTGTGGAAACACGTGGGCGTCTCTCTTGGGAAGACTCTTGGGAAGGATAATGCCAGATTATCAACAACAAGTTTACTTTTTAAAACATAGAAACCACCTGTTTAGTTGTTTTAAAGTTTCATTGTAAATATTGAATTTTTTTTGAAGTATATATGCACCGAGTTTCAGTGCAGCATGGCATTCTGTACTTAGGTGAAGTAATACTGGCTGTTATTTGAAGCAGGATTTCTGAATGCCCACTGCCATGTTGTCTGGGCTGAAGTGAAGGGCAAGATCAGTGTAGCCATGAAGAGACTTGCACATCCCTCCACTCGGAGTGTCGCAAACTTCTTTCTTCAGGTAGTTAGTGGCCTGCATATGGCGACATCACAGAAGTCGTGAAGAAATTGGTGTTGTCTCCAACATGCTTCAGGTTGCAGTACTGGTGCTAAGCAAACCATCAGAAAGTACCAGGTGTAGTTGCTTGAAGATATTTTGTTTTTGATTATTGAAAGACAACAAACATTATATAATATATTGTTGGTAGTGTTGAAACAATGAGATATTCAGTTTTACTATGACATCCAAATGTTACACTTACATAATTTTCCATTGTTTTTACATTTATTCAACATAGACATTAACATTGTAAGTTTGTCTTCGTACGTACGTCAGGCAATATGTTTCATGTTTGGTAATGTATTTACCCATTATATAAATATATATATATATATATAATATTATATATTATTATTTTTATTATATATCGTTATATATATATATATATATATGTATATATATATATATATAATGTATATATGATGTTTGGTCTAGTTTGAGTAAAATGTGTAGTTTATAGAAAATATGCAAAAGACGGTAATAGTACTGCAAGCATTCAAACACATTCCAAACTTACCTTTTATGTATTATTATACTCGGAGAAAGCAGAACAACGTACGTTGTTACAAAGGGTGGCGGATGTCGTAATGAACATCACCTCCAGGTGTTGACAGAAATCAGAATTTTTGGGGCGCACGACACATACAAATGGCAATTCGAATTTATGCATTAAGAAAGACGCACACATCTTGCCATTTAGAGTGCTGAAGACCTCTTTCTCCAACATTTCACGCTGTCATGTGACCTGTAAATGCAGACATTGGAGAAATTGTAAAGTATTTGTTGTTGACTTACACACCCTTCGAAGCCCAGTGCTGATGTTTACCTCCGTCGAAAAAGAATAACATTCGTACGTTGACTTACTCGTACAATTTGCTGCTTTCGTCGAACACTACGCTCTGATGACATCCCGTTTTGCAATTGTCTGTGATTTCAACATCCACTGGGACGAGTCATCTGACAACAGTGTGAAACGTTTCGCCGACCTGCTTGAGTCATTCAACATCATTCAACATGTTCAAGTTCCAACACACATCGACGGTCACGCCATTGATCTGATCCTCACTCCATCCGGAAATCACGGCATAACTTCAACAAAAAACATCGTTGCTGCTGTCTGATCACCTGTGGGTGGAATGTGTCGTCGTTATGGAGAAACCGGTCGTTCTCCGAAATCGATCACACACCGAAAGTACAAAAACATTGACATGGCTGCGTTTCGTAATGACATCTCATCGTCGCTTCTGACCACAATTCCGTCAGTCATACAAACAAATACTGACATTGCAGATCACTACAATATGGTTTTGGCCACATTTATCGAGAAGCACACACCACTACAGATGTGTGGTATCGCTGATCGTCCACTCGTACCTTGATACAACGAGAAGGTGATCATTGCCAAGCAAATTCGACGACAGCGTGAACGGAAATGGCGCCATACATCACTTCAAATGCATTGCGAAACATATAAGACACTGTGCGCATTGGTAAAGAGACCAATAAAAGAAGCCAAGTCTGACTACTATGGTTCTGAGATAGAACAGTGCGTGAGTGACAAAAGGCGACTGTATCGTCTGCTAAACGGACTGCTGCAGCGAAGAAAGTCCCAATATCTACCAGCTAAGGACAACATCCAAGATCTCGTAACAAGTTTCTCAAAGTTCTTCTCAGCGAAAAACGAGACGATTTTTGTGGCGCTACATACCCAGTCTACATTCTCGTCCACCACAACCACAGACCGCAGCACCCTACGTGTCGCAACTTCACTTCCGATTGCGACTACATCAGACATCCGCAATCTGCTCAACAAATCACCAACAACATCGAGCGCGCTCGATCCCCTACCAACATGGCTGCTGAAAGAAGTCAGTGACGACTTAGTACCGTTCCTGACCAAACGGAAACTGCGCTAGTTTTTGTACAAAATGACATCCTTGAGGCGCTAAACCGGCGGTGTGGAGTCATCCTGGTTCTACTTGACATGTCGGTCGCCTTCGACACAGTTGACCATGAAATTCTGCTCAGCCGATTAGAACAACGCTTCGGAATGGCTGGTCCCGTTTAGGCATAGATGCGATCATATCTAACCGACTGGTCGCAGTCAGTAAATATACCAGATAGCGCTTCCAGCAAAACCAGCGTCGCTTGTGACGTCCCTCAAGAATCGGTGCTGGGACCTCTGTTGTTCTCTGCGTAGACAGTACCTATCGGTGATATCATCAGAAGTCACAACCTGGGCTTCCATCTCTACGCGGACGATACCCATTTAAAAAAAAATTATGTATTACCTTAATTTCATGTTTTTAAACTAATTTTGCGCAATCGTAACTGATTTATTATCAATATACCTTACGTTTAACGATCATCTTTAATTAGAATTTGTTTTTTAAATTTGTGTATATATTGTCATTTATTTTTTAACTAATTTAGTATTATTAATTTTATGTAACTTATTAATGTTCTGCATATATAAATATACATATATATATATATGTATATATATATATATGTATATATATATACATATATATATATTTATGTACATATATATATATATATATATATACATAATTATATATTCTAAGCGCCTCCGAATGGATTTATCTAGATTAATGGCGCTGTACAAGTGTTCTTATTATTATTGTTATGTTAAATAAAAATACGCAAAAATACAAGAAAATTCAGCTACATCACACGGTTTTGATAGAATGCGAAATGGAAAGTGAACACGTGTTTAGTAAAGATGTTGGTACAGTTGTAACTATGAAGTATTCATGTCTAATACGTTTATTGGAACGTTCTAAAACGTAACCGTTGTTTTCACAGATATTGAACTATGATAGACATCGTATGTCTTGCATATACTCTAAGCAAGATATTTGGTAAGCAATAATGCTTTTTGGATATGTATTAAAATATATAGCGAATAAGATTTGGTATAGTTTGTGTAACGTGTGAACACGTGTCAAGTATAAAACAGGCTACCATTTAAAGTTCAATATTAGTTATGAAAACGAGAATAAGCCTTTCGGTTGTATGATGTTTCCAAAGGTAATTGTATTGGTAGCATTCAGATAGCATCACAAATGTTCATTTTTCGTATTTTCAAAACAAAACAAGTACTTTATTACCCAAGCTGGCTGGTGTTGTAATACACATCACCAAACAGTGTTACAGCAAATATAATTTCTGATGGACGCCACACAAAAGCGGTTGAAGTGATGTTCACAATATTGTTGGCGTATCAACTACACTATGTTACTGATCTGAAAACAAAATAAATGTTAGTACTAGACAACATTTATGTTTGTTCGGTTTGATTTGTGCAGTTTGTAAAAAAAACGTTTGCCCGTATATATATATATATATTACATCTATATATGTGTGTGTGTATATGTATATTTATATATATATATATATATTGACAGAGTTTATTGAGTAAAATTATATACGTGATGA
This sequence comes from Paraescarpia echinospica, assembly GCA_020002185.1. Taxonomy (NCBI): domain Eukaryota; kingdom Metazoa; phylum Annelida; class Polychaeta; order Sabellida; family Siboglinidae; genus Paraescarpia; species Paraescarpia echinospica. The sequence goes on from JAHLWY010000215.1 coordinate 134,620, forward strand.
GTATAAATAACAATGGTATCATATATATATATATATATATAATATACATATATGAATGTATGAACGCAGAGCATACTGTAATTTATGCAATGGCCAGGACAGGCCTAGTGCGGGTATTGAGGTAACTGGCTGAGGCGATAATTACTTCCAGATGTTTGGCTTAATAAAACCGCCCAGCGCCTTCAGCCAATCACGACATGTCAGGATTAGGCCCCAGCCTACGATTTGGATTAGCGGTTAAGCCGCCACTTCCGCGTTAGGTATCTGTGTGTCATGTCGTGTATATCCTGATACTTCTAAATCTTGATTTCTAACTGTTTGTATACCCTATAGATCAATTAGATTTAAACGCAGATACAGTTACACTTCGTTGACGTCTACCAAAACGCGAAAGGAAGACCGTTCGAGCGCCGATTACAGATAAGTATCGCTCGTTTAGTATTTGCCTTCGTGGTTTTCCTTTGTCTTGAAGTCTTGTGACGATCAGAAATGGCGTCGGCCATAATCATGTCGGCTGCGATTTCTGATCTAGAAATACTTATTATCGGACATTCTCATGCATATTGGTTGGGCGAGTTTGTCGAGTGCGCTAGTTCAACTGGGTTAATTGCGAACTTTGAAAAGCAGGCCGGGCCGTAGATGCAAGCGGCCGGACCGTATCTACTTTTCGGCAACCAAATGTTATGCCTATGGCGCAGATTTCGGCGATACAACCTGACATTGTAATTGTTTTGCGGAGTGGCAATGATTTAGACAAAACATGTTCTCCTCCTCCAGAGTCCGTTGGATCACGGCTTTGAGTCTTTGCCGACGAATTGTTGGCAAGAGGAGTTAAGCAAGAATGTCTGTGCCAAATCGAGCGCCGGCGAAGGTGGCGCCATTTTGATTTCGAAAATGGGTCCGCTACCTCGAGTGGCAGCGGTAATTTATCTGCTCAAAACAGAATGTAACCGGAGCCGGGGCCTGTTTTGCTGGCGACATAAGTATATATATGGAACAGCCAAGCGAATATTTTGCGATCTGAAGGTGTTCATTTTACTGACATCGGGAATCTTCGCAATATATCGTAGCGTCCGTGGGGTAAATTTTAAAGCCGTAAGCCGGGTAGTTACGGTTCACTGGTTTTGTTTGTCCCCGGGCATAGCATGACGGGTCAATTGTGACTCCAAGTTATAAAGATTGCCGTTGCAATTGGAAATGTCAGCGACCGTTTGCCAATATTAACTTTATGAGTGCATGCCAGAATTAGTACCTCGGTGATATTAGTGCATGTCCCAGTACTACTTGCGCAGTTAATATTGATATACGGTTTGCCAATTTCACAAAGTTTATGCGGCTTTGACATGTTCCATTTCTGAAGATTGGCAAAACTGGTGTTTGCTTAATATAATTAAATTGGCTAGTGTCCATATTTTAAGATGCCCGTGAATGTTTTTCACCTGTTATTGTTGACGACTATTAATGCCAGTAAAGGTTATGGACGTTTGCCAGTTATTACTTACTCGCCTGTTGGCTGTAAATATTACTTATCATGGCCTTAAGCCAAAATTAACTTCTAGGCCGTTCGCCATTAATAACATATACATGATTAGGAATTAAAACAAAATTTTAATACCACTAATTAAAATCTTAAGTAAATAACAACAAATAATTAATTAATATCATGGTTGCTTGCCAAATTACTGCATCTTGTCCGTTCGCCATTAATACTAATAAAATACTTACCACAGCCGATTACCAAGTTCATGGCCAGTCGCTGAAGATAACATATCATGGCCATTTGCCAAATTAACTTGCCTTGGCCGTTTGCCAGTAATCAAAAATATTTGTCATGGCCGTTTGTTAAATATTGACTGTTCACGGCTGTTTGCCAAAAATATAACATATCAGGGCCGTTTGCCAAATGTACGTCTCTTGGCCGTTCGCCATTAATAACAATACATCGCATTGTCATGCATTAAGTGTTCACGGCCGTTTGCCAAACAATTACTTGATGGGCATTTGCCAAACTACCGTCTTTTGGCCGTTCGCCATTAATAACAATACTTAGCATTGCCATGTCTTAAGTGTTCACGGCCGTTTGCCACACAATTACTTGATGGCCATTTGCCAAACTACCGTCTCTTGGCCGTTCGCCATTAATAAAAAATACTTATCATGGCCATTTGCCAAGTATTCAGTGTTCACGGCCGTTCGCCACAAATAACATATCATGGCCGTTTGCCAAATGTACGTCTCTTGGCCGTTCGCCATTAATAACAATACTTCGCAGTGTCATGTATTAAGTATTCACGGCCGTTTGCCAAACAATTACTTGATGGCCATTTGCCAAACTACCGTCTCTTGGCCGTTCGCCATTAATAACAATACTTACCATTGTCATGTCTTAAGTGTTCACGGCCGTTTGCCACATAATTACTTGATGGCCATTTGCCAAACTACCGTCTCTTGGCGGTTCGCCATTAATAAACAATACTTATCATGGCCATTTGCCAAGTATTCAGTGTTCACGGCCGTTCGCCACAAATAACATATCATGGCCGTTTGCCAAATGTACGTCTCTTGGCCGTTCGCCATTAATAACAATACTTCGCATTGTCATGCATTAAGTATTCACGGCCGTTTGCAAAACAATTACTTGATGGCCATTTGCCAAACTACCGTCTCTTGGCCGTTCGCCATTAATACAAATTACTGATCATGGCCATTTGCCAAGTATTCAGTGTTCACGGCCGTTCGCCACAAATAATATATCATGGCCGTTTGCCAAATTAACATCTATTGGCCGTTCGCCATAAATAATTTTCCAATAATAATGATATAGTATAACTTAAGTACAAATACTAATACAAATAATAATAATTACCGCCATGCGTTACTGGAGGCATGTGAAATAATATGATTACCGCCATGCGTTACTGGAGGCATGTGAAATAATATGATAACCGCCATGCGTTACTGGAGGCATGTGAAATAATATGATTACCGCCATGCGTACTGGAGGCATGTAAAATAATATGATTCCCGTCATGCGTTATTGGAGGCATGTGAAATAATATGATTACTGCCATGCGTTACTGGAGGCATGTGAAATAATATGATTACCGCCATGCGTTATTGGAGGCATGTGAAATAATATGATTACCGCCATGCGTTACTGGAGGCATGTGAAATAATTTGATTACCGTCATGCATTATTGGAGGCATGTGAAGTAATGTGTTTACCGCCATGCGTTACTGGAGGCACGTGAAATAATATGATTCCCGCCATGCGTTGCTGGAGGCATGTGAAATAATATGATTACCGCCATGCTTTCCTGGAGGCATGTGTCATAATATGATTACCGCCATGCTCTGCTGGAGGCATGTGTCATAATATGATTATCGCCATGCATTACTGGAAGCATGTGAAATAATATAATTACCGCCATGCTTTGCTGGAGGCATGTGAAATAATAAGATTACTGTTATGCGTTGCTAGAGGCATGTGAAATAATATGATTTCCGCCATGTGTTGCTTTAGGCATGTGAAATATTATGATTATCGCCATGCGTTTCTGGAGGCATGTGAAATATTATGATTAAAGATAAAGAATGCTTTAGTGATCCTCACTCAGCGCTTGTGTTTCTGTCTGTGCAGCACATACAGTTACAAACATAAACATGCAATTATAAAATATCATGTTGTACAGATAGTACAGATACCAACATTAACAACACCCACATATGCCAAGACACACATTTCTTACTGCCATGCGTTTAGTTAGCGTCATGGTCAAGTTTCTGGGTTTTCAGACATGCTTAATATGCTTGACAAATGTGACCAGTACAAGATTGTTGATTATTGTGCATGATGGTGGGAGTGATTTTCTCTGTAGTTCCAGTACTGTCCTGTTGTGCATCTATTATTGTAGAATTTCTCCTGAAATTCATCCTTGAGTCAGCCAACATCCGAGTCAGAGGCAGGATCGGTTACCCTCGACAGTATACACTTGGACATGTTTGGTTGCCTGGTAGGGACATTGGCAGATCGCTGCTGCGGCAACGAGAACTCCTCCGTCAACGCCAGTGAATGCTCGACACAGGAGCCATGACAGTACTCTCAGACTCCAGGTAGTGGTGGACAATTAGTCGAATGCAGGGATGCATTTGACATTTATTGGAGCAGGTTATCGAACACTGTATGGCATCTTTTGAGAAGCTGCTGCACAGGACACATGCTTTTGTACCAGCAATCCATCCTGCTACACTTATGGCAGTTGCACGTGGTTTCAGTCCAGCAACAGACACTTGACTGGAGTTGGGGCAGTACCAATGCGACGCCTTAACCAAGGGTACATACAACATATTTGATGTTACAGGTAGAGGACTTTAGCTATGCAACGCAGGAACTATGATCAGACATTGTGTAACAGTATAGGTAATAGTGATTTTAATAGGTAATAGATCGTTTCTCATGTCATAGTAATAGATGAGCTTTTATCAAAAGTAATAGTAATAGATCTGAAAGTAATCGATAATAGTTTAATTACCCCCTTTTATTATACCTATTGCTGCAATATTATACCTATTGATGCACATGTCCAAACCTTGGGTTTGTTTGCACGTTATTCCAACCGTGTATGTAGTAACAGCAAGGGATGTGTACACAATGTACAACTGTGTATGTGGTAACAGCAAGGGATGTGTACACAATGTACAACTGTGTATGTGGTAACAGCAAGGGATGTGTACACAATGTACACACAATTACTGAACCGGTATTTACATAACAGGAAATGATCAGCGTGTTAATCATTTGATAGCTTCAGCGCATATCTGCTCAGTGAAACAATGCATAATTAGCAAGCCGGTTACTAATTGTTGGGAAACACCATTGGAGAGGCTAATAATTGCTTCAACACATTCCTAACACACACACCAGAAGCTGCTCCCTGGTGTTGAATTCAAAGGAAGTTCGTATTTAGGAGAGTATCCTTTGGATGTTTTTAAACACAGTGCACAAGACCCATACTCTCTGCAAGAGAGGGGTGAATGTTTATACGGTTCTGTCATTTCCTAAGCAGCAGTGTTAAGGGAATTGATTCATGCCAGGGGCCCAGTTCAGGGTATCCTGTTTGCGTACCAGGATGGTTTGTTTATGCTGCGGAGTGAATTCGACGTGTCCTTTAAACGGCTCCTCAGCTTTTGTGTCTCCCCAGTCAGCTATGGGGAATCTTTAAGTCTTGTTATGAGCGGGCATGGGTAAGTTGGTAGTGTTTTTGTTTTGTTTTTTTCTTTCTTTCTTTTTTCAGTCACTGAGCATGTATCCTTATCTGCCAATCTCGGTGGAAATGATTATGTTTTTTTGTGGCACACATGCATGCTGGATGGTTAGCCCCAGCATCTATCGTTTCTATCGTTTCAGCAGTGGCATATTTTCACAAGATTAATGGGTTTCCTGATCCAACTAGTAGTTTGATTGTGCACAAGTTATTGCACGAAATGTTGGGTCTTTGCGTGATGTCCGCCTGCCTGTCACACTACCTATCCTCACTCGCTTAGTACAAGCTCTCTCAACTGTATTCTCTGTACAGTACTAATGTATTATGCTACGGGCCGTGATGGTCCTTGCATTTAGAGCATACCTGCGAATAAGAGAAATGGTACTGAGGGCAAGGCGCAGTGTGCAAAGCAGTTTACATTTAGGAGATGTTATGCTATCTGGTGACCTTATTACAGTGTCCCTTGGTCGTTTTAAGCATAGTGCACGACAAGGCCCACAATCTCTGCAGGTAAGGGCTGAATGCTTACAAGGTTCTGTCATCCACCAAGCAGCGGTGGTAAGGGAATTGATTCATGCCAGGGGCCCAGTACAGGGTATCCTGTTTGTGTACACGGATGGTTCGCCTATGCTGCGGTGTGAATTTGACGTGTCCCTTAAACGGCTCCTCAGCTTTTGTGGCTACCAAACTAGTTCATTTAAAGGTCACAGTCTTCGCATTGGTGCAGCTACGGCAGCAGCTTTGTGATAGAAATCTGACGCACGAATCAGGGAAGCAGGCAGGTGCACATCGGATGTTTTTAGGAGGTATATCCGACTTGCATAAGTATCTTGGGTCGAAGGTTTGATGTGTTTCATACGGTGGGGTGGTCACAGGTTCCTCTTGGTGACCTTGTGGCGGAATGGCCCCACCTTTTTGTAATTGCATGTGTCTATTGGTGGTGGAATGTTTGTATTGTTTGCTTAGGTTTATATTCGTAGTGGTTTTATACCTCTATAGCGACAAATAATGTATGTCTGTATATTGTCGTCATGTTGTAGGAATGTGTGCCTGATAAACTTTGATAGGGCTGTACAAGGGTTCAGTTTCCCATCTGGTTTGCATGTTAGACATCACATTCCTACTATCTTTATGCCCAAAAGTGGCTGCATTAGAAGCAATCCACTTTCCAATAAAAACGTCATCCTTTGGCCAATTTCAATTCTCAAACTACATTGGGCTTGTGTTGGTTATTGCATAAATGAATGTATGAACGCAGAGCATACTGTAATTTATGCAATGGCCAGGACAGGCCTAGTGCGGGTATTGAGGTAACTGGCTGAGGCGATAATTACTTCCAGATGTTTGGCTTAATAAAACCGCCCAGCGCCTTCAGCCAATCACGACATGTCAGGATTAGGCCCCAGCCTACGATTTGGATTAGCGGTTAAGCCGCCACTTCCGCGTTAGGTATCTGTGTGTCATGTCGTGTATATCCTGATACTTCTAAATCCGCCCTCCTCCCCACCTTTTTGCCTAGGTATGTTTAGTTAAACAACTATTGTACACCGTTGGTAGAAAAAGAAGTTGGAAAATGTCGCAACGCTTTCCCAGATTTCGGAATGAACACAGGGGCATATCCCCAATTCTTGAATGTGTTGGGTTTTGGTGCGTCGACAGGCTTTTTGTTTTACAAACGGTATATATTTGTCCTTATGTTTATACAGGATAGGCGGAATGGCCCCACCTTTTTGTAATTGCATGTGTCTATTGGTGGTGGAATGTTTGTATTGTTTGCTTAGGTTTATATTCGTAGTGGTTTTATACCTCTACAGCGACAAATAATGTATGTCTGTATATTGTCGTCATGTTGTAGGAATGTGTGCCTGATAAACTTTGATAGGGCTGTACAAGGGTTCAGTTTCCCATCTGGTTTGCATGTTAGACATCACATTCCTACTATCTTTATGCCCAAAAGTGGCTGCATTAGAAGCAATCCACTTTCCAATAAAAACGTCATCCTTTGGCCAATTTCAATTCTCAAACTACATTGGGCTTGTGTTGGTTATTGCATAAATATTATTTTATATATATATATATATATATATAATATAGAAGATTACACATAAAAGCACATGAAAGTACATCCAATGGGGTCTTCATAGAAATTAATAAATAAAGATAAAGAAAACAGAAACAATAAATAAATAATTGTTATACAATAAGATGAGACAACATAAAAAGGCAAGCTAATAAAATTATATAAATTGGTCTATACAAGGTCTATACACATGATACAATACAAAATTATTACGTTTTTAAAAACCGCATTGAACATGTTAAGTCGCAAGGTTACCAGTTATTTCCAGAGCAAGCAGACGAGTAATAAAGAGATTTTACCTGTTTAAAAAAATATTATTATCGCTCTTTCATAGCAAACTAAAAGTAAAATAAAGTGTGATCAAATGTATTTTATACTAAACGGCTTTCAGTTGAGGTAACCACTCGTCGTCCGCTCGTTGTACGCCGACTGTCTGTCGTAGACTGTTGTCGTCGAATAAAAAAGAGACGATAGTGGTGATTTTTTAACGGCGTTGACATATAGGACATAATGCTAGTTTGTTAATTAAATTGAGTTAATTTAATTAGCAAAATTTGCAAATAGTAAATCAAATTAACCCATACCTGCTACCTTCCGTGTTGAGGAGAGCCTTTTTGTTTTGGAAACAAAGACGTCAGTTATGATCCTTTAATTATATTCACAATCACTCCTGAACATTGAGACAAGCCTGCTGCAGTGCAGTATGATTCGACCTTCATATTTTTCCAAATTTAACATTGCACAACCTCTCATTCTTCAACTTTCGTTGAACCAAGGCAACATTATGAAACCTCTACAGTAGTCTTCATTGGCACAATCAAGTCTTGCTTGCTGGGCTGCTGCACAGATCAAAACACGAACATCAATCACACAATGATTGATTATTTTCCACCTGCATCAGCTGAAATGCTACAGGTTTTGTGCGATACGTTCACTCTTCTAAGTGCTAACTGCGCGAGTAGACAAACGTTCAGGTGTCATCGTTGTATTACAAAGTTGGTGGACGTCATTGGCGTTGGTTTGCATGCTCGTAGCACCGCTCAAACACTGACACGTAACTGCCGTGTACCCGTGATAACCCGACAGTTTGCCTTCGTGAGGAGTGAACGTTCGTCGTGGTGTCCGGAAAACGGGGAATTAGTTAAGATAATGTCAACTCGAAAGGCCAACACGCATGCACAAGTGCAGTTGCCCGATTCGATCGTAGAAGACGTCAGTAAATGTTGTGCACTTTACTCTAAACTGTGCGAACATATACGTGCAAAATATTTACACAGATTCATTGTGGACAAACCTGTGCTACAACCAGCACTGTCTCCGATAAATGCAAGTCCAGACGTAAGCTCCGGCAATGTATGAAGAATGAACGTAGACAAGGCAAACAATGATACTTTCGTGGCCCAGATTTGAAATAGCAAATATCGCATAAAATTAGATGCAGAAAATGTACTGATATCGACAATATCGACAATAATAATTTATCTGTAATACACGGTTCTCGATTAAAATAATATCAATTTAACAATTTAACTGTGTCATACTTTGTACTTCTCCACATATTTTTATTTTTAGTGGTCATCGACAAACATGGAATCGCTCATCACGCGACGTTTTCGGCAGCAAGGTTTGAACGACTCTTTCATCAACTCCACTTTGCTACATGTTGGTATGAATGTCAGCGAGGAGGCGAATAGTTTCTCCACAAAAGTAATTGAAATACAGAGTTTCGCCATCTTCCTTATGTGTGTGTTTGGTATACCAGGCAACCTGTTCGTCCTCGCCGTGTACGCCTGCAAGATGACATCATCCACCAGAGTGTACATGTTTGCTTTGGCCGTCGTTGACTTGGACGTTTGCGTTACCGGAATCATGCTGACAAGATTCGCGCTTGACTTCATCAGCATACTGATTATTTCATTCATAATGCGTATGTCGGTCGTGTTCTCCGCGTTTCTTCTGGCGTTCGTGTCAATAGAACGCCTGCTGGCGGTGCAGCGTCCTCACACGTTCAGTTTGAGTACACGACGAGCGAAGCGGGCGATAGTCGTCATCGCTCTTACTGCCGCTCTCGTTGCTGCGGTCCTAACAGTGGCACGTACCACCAAAAACAAGCTGTTGCTTTGTGTATTTTCCGCTGTTCTTATATTAATAAACGTCTTCGTCATGATCGTTTGCTACTCACTAATGGCAATGACGATGCTGATAAAAGTAAGATCTGCTCACAGGAATGTTGGTGTCGCAAGTATGACACCTGTTCCGGGACCATCATCTGTTACTACTATCACGTTTGAACACACAAAGGGTACAGCCACTGGTAATATCAATACCAGTAAAAAACACCCAGTGCTTGGTGGCAAAGCGACAACTGTGAAACAGACTAATGCATACAAAGGTGTGTCGTTATTATTTATAATTACAGCAGTGTTTTTAGCCTGTTGGACACCACGATGGCTGGCAGATGTTGGTTTGCGAGTCCCGCTATACTTACAAGGAGTGTTTTTCCTTAACTCCGTCGTCAATCCGTTCATCTACAGCGCCGTGAGCGGAATGTTTCGCGACGACGTCGGACAGTTCTACAGACAGATTTGTTCCAAGTTGGCAACCTGTCGCCATTGCTAGGTGTTTGCTTCGACAAACACAGGTATCATATGAAGACGTGCTATGCTGTGTTTTTGTCCCATGGATTTTCTATTGTATTGAGATGGATATGTTTTGACATTTACAAATTATTTTATGGGATGTTACATGGCGATGTAGGAGGCTGAATGGTTTTAATGGATATATTGTACTGTATTTAGATATGTTTCGACATTCATAAATGTGTATGTGGTATGTCACAATGTTACGTACCGTGAGTTGTGTAGTTTCATAGATACATTGTATTTAATGTTACTGATATGTTGATATTTACAACTGCTGATATTATAGTTTCAGATATTATAGATGAGATTACACTTTGTGTTTCAGTATGAATGTCTAACTTGTGCATAGGTTTATTAAAAAAAAAATTACATTTCGAAATGACGAAGTACTGAAGCGATATTTTGGACTAATAGTTATGTATACAATGTTCAATTGGTCTCGAACATCTCGTTTGTTTATTCTGTTGTATGTACTGTATAAATATCGGCGAAGTTCAAATCATGAAAGTGGTGATGTCGATTTTGACGTTATTATTATGCTTATTACTAGTGTGGTGATACGTGTTGTATGCGTTGTTTTTGTGAGGCTGTGTTGTGTATAATAATTGCATGCTATATGAAAAGCTGTTGAATAATTCTACATTGACTAAAGACAATCCCAACGCAAGAATATGTGCATTATTGCAAAATTGTGGCGTTCTATACGAGACCATGTAATAATTCCTCGGACATATGATTCACAAAAATGTTGAGATGGCAACGGGATCCTTAATCAGGTTCTGTTTCAGGGGAATTCTACGCTGCAGTGCTTCTTAATTAGATCCACAGGCGAATACTGGAGTGTCGTTGCACACCAGATCTTAGATTATAGAGTGGTACATAATGTCACAATAAAATGTACCACACCCTACCATTCTCCCTCACTTGTGTATTTCAGCAACCCTACGACATAATGTACAAAACGTCACATGTCATTGTATTATACCAATAGTCACTGCTTGCGGCTCTTCTCCAAGTTTCCTTGACATGTAATTTCGAATGCAATTGCAAGTTTAAAGTTAGATTTAGTTGACCTACTAAAAAGAAAAATAATATTTTAATGTAAAGAGATAAAATATGTGGAATTTCCATTATGATGATTTTAAACTGTGAGTTTGAACGTATCAATTAAAATTAGTATAATATTTTACTCCTACAAAGGTATGAACAGACAAACAGACCGACAGTCGTTTTTATTTTGACCCATATACATGTCACTCGATACGTGAGTATGTAAAAACATAATAGTATATAAGTTATGACGTGTGGGTCAGGCAGATTCACACTAAGGCAAAAAAGCCGCTCTCGTGGGAGCCATCCAGTTATGTTAAGGACAAGTCATGATGTACAAACATGTAGCAATAATCGGTCAACATGTTTTAGTGTAAAGTGATGAAATTTCCATTGTGCTGATTTTAAACTGTGAGCTTGAACGTATCAATTAAAATTAGTATAATATTTTACTCTTAAAAAAGGTATGAGCAGACAGACAGACAGTCCTATATAAAAGGGTTGGACTCTCGATAAGCCAAAGGCTTCCTTTTCCGCCTGCCACCTAGAGTTAATTCTCTGGGTGGCAATATTGTCTTGTTAAATCTTGTACTGGTCTTTTTACTTATCAGTTCCATCACTGCGATAAACAGTAGTGTGTACAGGGCACTCCCTTGTCTCAAGCCAACATTCACTTTGACTTCTTCCGATATTCCAGGTCCACACACCACTCTACCCTTCGTTTCTTCATATGTCCCTTCCACCATCCTGACCTCTACCTCTGGGACCCCATCCATCTCAGTGTCGTCATTGCCATCTTTCTCGGTACCGTGTCATAAACTTTCTCCAGGTCTATAAAACCCACAGCCATACTCTCCTGTCCCTCCAACCTCTTTTGTGTCAGTTGTTTCAGCGCAAACATTTCATCAGCTGTACCTCTTCCTCTTCTGAAGTCCTGTTGTTCTTCTCCGATTTCTCCTTCCTCTATTGCTATTTTTCTTCCATCCAGGATTCTCTCCAACATCTTCAGCATGTGTCTCAGCAACGTGATGCCTCTGTATTTCCTTGGGTCATGCACATCTCCCTTTCTTTTCCATATCGGAACGATTATCCCTGTTCTCCACTCTTCTGGGATATTTCTCCCTCTCATGCATGTGTTCAACAATCTTTTTGTCCACCAGATTCCTACGCGTTCGGCCACCATCAGCATGTCCACTCGTACTTCATCCATACCAGTCGCCCGTCCTTTCTTTGTCTTCTTCATTGCTCTCTCTACCTCTTCATCCACAATCTCCTTCACCTTTACTTTTCCTTGTACTGCACTTGGCAGGTCTACTTCTTTGCTTTCTTGTTGGTTCAGCAGAGTCTTGAAATACTCTTCCCAGACATGTAGCACATATTTTCTGTCCGTAACTAGCTTCCCATTCTTGTCCTTAATCACTGTTCCAGTTTTTACATCTTTGCAGTCCTCATCCCTCTCTCGAGCCATCTTATAGATCATCTTCTTTCCACCGTACTCATCTAGCTTTATGTATAGCTCCTCTTCCATTTCTCTCTTTGTTTTATCCACATCTCTCCTAGCTGCCTTCTTTTTCTGACCAAACAGCTGCCCAGTTGTCCTCCATTCCCCATGATCCATTATATGTCTTCCCATACCTCTCTCTTTTCTCCAATTGCATTCGCTACTTCTTCGGTCCACCATGATTGATTTTTTTTTCTTCGAAGAAGCTCCTCCCTTATCAGATGTTCTGCCTCATAGCTCCTCTGCTGATCCAATGAAAGCATCCTTAAAGTGTTTCCATTCTTCCTCCACATTTCCTACTGTTGGCCGCAATTTCTCATACTCTGATATCACTCTGTCTCTTTATGACGTGGCAGTGTCTCCATGACATTTCCACCACTTAATGGTCTTTCGCCCTACACTTTTAGTCTCCCTCCTCTTCTGCATACGCACAGTGAAAACGAGGGGCTTCTGTTGCGTGGTCACTAGGTGTTCACCAGGGATGACCTTACTCTCCTTCACTCGCCATATTTGCCGTTTCCTCACTATCAGCAGGTCCAGCTCTCTCTTATGGTGACCACTCCTATAATACAGTGTGTGGCTTTCCCTCTTTTGGAAAAATTACCCCGCCACCGCTAGCCCATTTCCAATCACCAACTCTACTAACTCCCGGACCTCTCGGTTCCTTGTGCCCCATCCAAATTCCCCAACTGAATCCTCTTCTCCTGTCTCCGGTGTACCCACGTGTGCATTAAAATCACCAGCTATACACATCATCACATGCGCTTCTACCATTTCCATCATTATCTCTAGTTCTTCCCTGAAGGACCTTTTCCCTGACTTTGCCCTTCCTGCTTGAGGTCCATACACTGACATAATGCACACCAGCTACTTCCTCACCATCATCCATGCAACAATGATCCTCCCTTGCCATCTCTCCATTCTCCCCACATCTCTACTGATCCCTTCCTTACTATGATGCCTACACCATTGCTCCTTCCATCTCCTCCTGTATGTAGCATCCTATACCCTCCTGCCAGTGCCCTCGCTAAGTCTCCCTTCCACTTGGTTTCTTGAACGCACAACACTTCTATTCTCCTCCTTTCCATGATGTTGACCACTTCCAGTGCTTTTCCCCATCGTCCACACATTGAGACTCCTTAGCGGGGCTTCGCGTCTTGGTCTCTGCCGGCGGAACGATCCACCACCAGGACTTCGCTGATTTCTCACCACTGCGATTCCATTTACTTGGGACTTGATAGCCACTGCAGCGCTGCCCTGGCTGACCTCCAGTGCGGTTTCTTTTTGGTAGTTTCCTTCTCCTAGGTGGAATGTCTGTCAAGATTTACGAGCTCCACCTACCCAGGTTTTTGGTCGGGGTTTTTCTTCCCTTATATCAATTTTCTACCATGGCTAATGAGCTTCATCTGCCCGGTACTATATTCCCATAGTTGGGGGTTGGAATAATGAATGTCTGGACATGTCCACCCTACGTTGGCCCAGCACACCTACCTCTGGGGCTCCAAACTTCTCCGAGATCCCTAGCACATTTGCCTGGGGCCGCAAGGTGCCCAGTATCCGCAGTGTACCACATGGAGATTATGCTAGAGTCTTGTCTATGGAGAGGCTATGTACGAGCAAGGGAGACTTACACACTCGGCTCCCTTTTCACCCAGAGGAGCTACCTGGCGGGTGTAACTGAAAGCGATATTATGAAGCGCAAACTACATACTACACACTACGCAACAGCACTTTGCGCATCACACAGACCTGTGTTTACGCGCCATACCACCTATAATTGATTGTATTTAAATTAAGTCACTACCGGTAACGTTAGCGTTCGTGATAGGATAGATAGTTAGCTGTGTAATTAAAATCTGTTGTAACATAAAGTTTGCTGTAGAACACAGGAAACAGTCTTTATAAAAACTAAGATAGTTAAGTTATTAAATAAATTCTGATATGGCGCCTTGCAAGCGGCACTTCAAGGCAAAGCGAAATGTGGTGTGCGATCACTGCCACGGCTGGGTGGATTTTGCCTTGTTCAGGTATGGGAAGTTATGGGTAGAAACCAAGGAGGAGGGAATCACCTTTCAATGTTTGGGGTGTTGGAAGGTGAAGTGTCTGCAGAAAGAGATTGTTAGGTTGACAGGTATTGTGTAGAGGATGGATATGAGAATTAGGAAGGGGACAGGTGGAATGGAGAGAGACGACGGGGAGAGAGTTGGGAATACTGTGAGACTGAAGGAGCAGAGTAGAGGCAAGAAGACTGTGGAAAGGAGACTAACAAGAGGGAAGGTGATTGGAGGAGAAGAAATTGGAGAATTGACGACAGAAAACGTGACAGGCGTGAAAGTGACATGGGAGAAAGTGACCGTAGAGAAGGAGGGAGGGAAATGGGACGGGAGAGGAGAGGAGAGAAGAAAAGAACATGTGATGAGAGGAAACATGAAGGGACGAAAGGAACTGAGAGTAAATGTGATAGAAGAGAAGTCGATAAAAGGGACACTGACTGGAGGAAAGATGACAAGAGAGAAAGAGACAGAAAAGAATGGATCGGATGAGAATGTGACAGGAGAGAAGACGGCAGGGGGAAAAGACAACATTCAGACAGATGCAAACCGGAGAAGAAGCTAGTCTGAGTCAATGATTGAGGGGCAATGAGAAAAGAGAGGGTGTTCATGGGCAACTCTATTCTGAGAAAGACAGATACGACACTAAGCGAGGGGGAGGATGTCGTCGTTTGACTACCGTGGGCTAGGATAGAACACGTTACTGAAAGGGTAGAGAAGGTATTGGGGCATGGCAAGGGAGGGTTTATACTAGTACACGTAGGGACACATAATGCAGACAGGGAGGGAATAACTGGGATAGTAAAGAAATACAGACTGTTAGTGAAGAAGCTAAAGAAGACAAGAGTTGAACAGATTATTCTATCAGGAATTTTGCCAGTAATGGGAGAAAGGGGGGATATATATATAGAAACTACAAGAGGATAACGATCAACGCATTAGTTGACCGGATGTGGGAAGAAGAGGAGGTGGGTTTCACAGATTGATGGGGATACTTTGTTGGGATGGAAGATATGTACATGACAGATGGCCTCCATTTAAGTGGAAGGGGGGCAGCACTTTTTTCGTGGAACCTGCTGCAATATGTTGACTGTGACAGGTTGCATCTATTTAAACTAGAATCGCAGGGAGGTCTCACAGAGAAGCCTGAAACTGGAGGCATAGATAAAGACTGCACAAATATATCCGCAAAGAACAGTCTGGAAAACTGTTGTAAAGTTGGGTATAAATGTGTTTGTTTAATTGCAAGGAGTTTAGTAAACAAAATAAATTAACTAAACATTATGGTAGAAGATATTGACCCTCAAGTAATAGATATAACCGAATCATGGGCCACCACCGATATATCAGATGCCGAACTAACAGGCTATGCAACGTTCAGGAAAGATATAATAGAAGAAAGGGAGGTGGATGTATTTTATATATT
Source organism: Paraescarpia echinospica (assembly GCA_020002185.1). Lineage (NCBI taxonomy): Eukaryota > Metazoa > Annelida > Polychaeta > Sabellida > Siboglinidae > Paraescarpia > Paraescarpia echinospica. The sequence goes on from JAHLWY010000215.1 coordinate 150,634, forward strand.
AAAAATACATCCAGCTGTATGAAATACAATTAGAAAGAGAAACAGATTGCGAAGAAGCTGTTTGGTGTAACATTGTTACAGGAAACTCAACGGTAACGGTTGGGTTAGTTTATCAAAGTCCAAACATAAGCATAGAGGAGAATGAAAAAGTACAAAACGCTATAAGGGAAGTAAGCAAGCGGGACTGTATTATTATGGGGGTTTTAACCATGGGCATGTACAATGGAAATCTCTACAGAGTATGGGGAGTGAGGACCACAAGTGTTTAGTTTTTGTACAAGATAGTTTTCTTTCTCAACATCTGCTAGAACCAACCAGCGGTGAGAATGTGTTAGACATAGTATTGTCCTCACAGAATGAATTAGTTAACAATGTCAAGATTTGTGAGCCACTGGGGAGTAGTGATGACAACTAGATACATTTACCATCAAATTAAAATCAGAAAGGAATAGGAAAAAAGCAGTACAGGGGAAATGTCCACAAAGGAAGATGTAAGGACATGAGAACATATTTAGCAAAGATAGACTGAAATAACTCACTGAACACTAAAAGAGCAACAGGATGTTGGAACGTTTTAAAGAGTGAAATTGAGTACATCATCGATAAATACGTTCCCTTGAAAAAATAAGGGAAACGGTCCAAAAAGAAACACTTATCGAAAGAAGCCATTAAAAATAAGTACAAACAAATAATGTGGAAGTCACATAGACGTACTGGAAATGACGACGACTATAACATTTATAAAGAAGCACTTAATCAAGCTACAGCTGAAACTAGAAATTCAAAGAGAAGCTATGAACAAAAAATAGCTTGTAATATAAAACGTGACAGCAAGACTTTGTATGCGCATGTTAGAAGCAAACAGAAGTTCATGTATTTTAGTTCGGTGTTTACCAGGAACGATATTAATTCACTGCCAGTACCAGAGGCTAAGTTCAAGGACCAGAATCAAACTATTTTCGACAGTTAATTGTAACTCCGGAAATGGTAGCTAAGAAAATAAGGGCTATGAAGGACAGTAAATCACCTGGAGTGGGTGGGATTCCAAACTACTATTATAAATTGTAGAACAAGTTAGTATACCACTTGCAACAGTTTTCAATGTGTCATTAAAAGAGGGAGTGGTGCCTTTAAAAAAGAAAGAAGCAAACATTGTACCGTTATTTTAAAAAAAGTTCCAGAAAAAAGTGAGAGAACAATAGACCAGGGAGTTTTACATTGGTGATTTGCAATTTATTGGAAAGATTATTAAAGATCATTAAAGATCACATGTCAAATTGACCGACAGTTTAAAGATCATATTAATCGTAGTGGTTTTTTAAGTCTTTTAAGATGAGTGGTTTTATTAAGCGCATTTGCACAACATTTACCGATGTACAGGTTTTGTGATCCTTGTATTTATCTCTAGTCAGAAGTAAGTTGGAGTATTGCAGTGTTATCTGGAATCCCTGGAAACGTATGTTTATTTATAAAATGGAACGAGTTCAACAAAATTAATTGAATATATGTGTTACAAATCCAAAATACAGTACTCCTCTGATAGTTAGCCTGAACTTTGTCATCATTTTAGACTACCTTCCCTTCAACATCGCAGGCAAGTTACATATCTCATCGTTTTACACAAGTGTGTGTACTTCCACCTACACCGTTTTTCTTGATGAATAGACTCGGACTGCCATTTCTATGTGTCGTGCGCCGAAAAATCTGTGCACATCCACCTTCACTCGTCCTATCTGGTAGGTGCTATCAAATGTCACTGTCCTTCACGATGTCTACGAAACTACACTACTTTTAGAGTTTCCAATGGCAGAATCAACATTAGAAGACACTCTGTTTTGAACAGATGTATGACTACTTTCAACACATTGCATTTGTGATTCAACATTTGATATATTTTCCGGAGCTGAAACCTTTAGATCTTTAATTCAAAAACATTTCTATGTGTAACGGATGTTTGCGTGGTGTATTCGACGTTGATATTGTGCGGTTTTTATGTACTTATTGTTATTATCGTTTTTACTGTTGTGTTATTGTTTTATTATTTATATGCATTGTTTCAGTTATCAGTCCGGTTACTGGTTCCACTGGGCCTGTCGGAATCTGAGTAAATGGAATACAATGCATTACAATACAAAACAATACAATACTATACAACACAATAAAATATGCCATGAAAATGTATGCAACACAAATGGTTGATGTGGTTGTCATGGTAATTTTTGCCTATGTCCTACATCGTATTAGTTTGCCGAAAAAAATAAGATATTGGAATTTGATTATATATATACACGTGAACGTCTCTCTTGGGAAGACTCTTGAGAAGAATCTTGGGAAAGATAATGTCTGACTATCAACAACAATTTTACTTTTTTAGAACATAGAAACAAACTGTTTAGTTGTTTTAAAGTTTCAATGTTAAAATGGAAATTTGTTAAGTATACGTGCACCGAATTTCAGTGCAGCATGGCATTCTGTGTTTAGGTGAAGTAGTACTGGCCGCTGTTTGAAGCAGGACTAGTGAATGACCACTACCACGTTGTCTGAGCTTAAATGAAGGGCAAGATCAATGTAGCCACGAAGAGACATGCATATCTCTCCACTCGGAGTGTCGCAATCTGTTTTGTTCAGGTAGTTAATGGTCTGCATATGGCGACTTCACAGAAGTTGTGAAGAAATTTGTGTTTTCTCTATCATGCTTCAAACTACTGGTGCTAACTGTTGAAACAATGATATATACAATTCTATTACGACATCCAAATGGTAAACTTACACCTTTTTCCATTGTTTTCACTTTTATTCACCAAACACATTGACATTGTATGTTTGTCTTCGTCAGGCAACACGTTTCATGTTTGATAAACAATTTCTTTACCAATTAAATATATATATATATATATGAATATATAAGTAAAATATGTAGTGCAGAAATGATGCCAAAGAAGGTAATAGTACGGCAAGCATTCAAACACACATTCTAAACTTATCTTTTATGTATTATTATACTCGGAGTAAGAAAAACAACGTACGTTGTTACGAAGGGTGGCGGATGTCGTAATGAATATCACCTCCAGGTGTTGACAGAAATCAGATTTTTCGGCGCACGGCACATAGAAATGGCAATCCGAGTCTATTCATCACGAAAAACGCACATATCTTGCCATTCAGATTGCCAAAGACATATTTCTCCAACATTTCACGCTGTCGTGTGACCTGAAAATGTAGACTGGAGAAATCAGAAAGTATTAGTTGTAGACTTACATATCCTTCGAAGCTCAGTGCTGATGTTTAATAAACATACACAAACATTCTGCTACATCTCACGGTTTTGATATAATGTCAAATGGAAAGTGTTAAATAAAGATATTGTTCAGTTGAAACTATGAGGTTTTCATGTTTATTACGTTTATTGGAACGTTCTAAAACGTAACCATTGTTTTCACAAATATTGACCACTTATATTGACATTGTATATCTTGCACATATACTAAGCAAGATATTTGGTAAGCAATAGTGTTTTTGGATATGTATTAAGAAATATAGCGAATAAGGTTTGATATAGTTTGTGTAACGTGTGAAAACGTGTCAAGTAGAAAACAGGCTATCATTTGATGTTGAGTATTAGTTATGAAAACGAGAATAAGCCTTTCGGGTGTATGATTTTTCAAAGGTAATTATTTTGGTAGCATTCAGATAGCTTTATAAACTTTCATTTTATATATTTTCAAAATAAAACAGTGTACTTTGTTACCAAAGGTGACGGGTGTCGTTATACACATTACCAAAAGTGTTAGAACAAATATAACTTCTGGTGGACGCCACACAAAAGTGGTTGAAGTAATGTTCACGATATTTGTGGCCTGTCACCTACACTATGTTATCGATCTGAAAACAAAAGAAATGTTACATATAGACAACATTTGTATTTTGTCGTTTGATTTATCCAGTTTGTAAAAACACTTTTGCCGATATGTATATATATATTGAATGAGTTTATTGAGTAAAATTATATACGTGATGAGTATAAATAACAATAGCGTCATATATATATAGAGTTACTTCCAATGGGGTCCTCCTACAAAATAATAAATTATGATAATGAAAATAGATACAATAATAAATAAATATTATACAATAAGTTGAGACAACATAAAAAGGTAAGCTGCTAAAAATATGTCAATTGTTTAGAGATTATCTGCACACGTGATACAATTAAAATTGTTACGTTTATAAAAACTAATTTGAAAATGTTAAGATGTAAGGTAGTGAGTTATTTCCTGAGAAAGCAGACGAGTAAAAAAGGATACTTTACGTGTTTGTTTTAATGTTTTTGCTATTATCGTTCTTTCATAGCAAAATAAACATTACATCATCAAGTGCACATAAAGTGTGATAATATGATAAAATATAGTTTATACTAAACGCCTTTCAGCTGAGGTATCCAATTCGTCGTCCGCTCATTTCACGTTTCTGTCGTAGACTATTGTAGTCGGAGAAACTAAGACGATAGTGATGAATTTTAATGTCGTTGACAGACAGGACATAGTGTTACTTTGTTAATTAAATTGAGTTAATTTAATTAATCAATTAACAATTTGAATTAACCCATGCCTGCCACCAGCCGAGTTGAGGACACCCTTTTTGTATGGGAAACTAAGACTTTAATTATAATAATTTAATTTTATATACATACAATCCTCAATATTGAGAGAAGCCTTTTGCAGTGCAGTATGATTCGACCTTAACAGTTTTCCAAATTGAACATTGCATAACCTCTACTCACCAATTTTCGTTGAACCAAGGCGTAATTATGAAACCCCTGCAGTATTCTTCATTGGCACAATCAAGTCTTGCACGCAGGGTTGCTGCACAGATCAAAACACGAACATCAATCACGCTGTGATTGATTATTTTCCACCTGCATCAGCTGAAAAGCCTTCAGGTTGTGTACTGTACGTTCAATATTCTGACTGCGAACTGCGCGAGTAGACAGACGTTCAGGTGTCGTCATTGTATTTATAAAGTTGGTGGACTTCATTGGCGTTTATTTGCACGTTTCGTAGCACCGCTCAAACACAGACACTTGCATAAATGTCGTGTATCCGTGATCAGCCGACTGTTTGGCTTCGCGAGGAATGGTCGTTCGTCGTGGTGTCGGCGAAACGGGGAAGTTAGTGAAGATAACGTCAACTCGAAAGAACGTCACGCATGCACAAGTACAGTAGCACTATTCGATCGTAGAAGACAATTGCTGTGCACTTTACACTATACTGTGCGAACATATACGTGCACAAATATCTACAATGACTACACCAAGCTATTATTCAGGGTGGACATACCCGTGCTACAACCAGTACTGACTCCGAAAAGTGCAAGTCCAGATGTAACCTGCGGCACGGTATGAAGAATGAACAACGCAAACAATGATAATTTCTTTGCTCAGCCTGCGTCGCATATATTTGAAATAGCACATATCGCATAAAATAAGATGCAAAACAATTGTACTGATCATGACAATAACTTGATCTGTAATACACGTCTTTATATTCGAATAATATAAATTTAACTTTGTATTTCAGCACATGTTTTTACTGTTACTGGTCATCGACAAGCATGGATTCGCTCATAACGCCAAATTTTCGGCAGCGAGGTTTGAACGAGTCTTTCAATGTCGGATTCCCTAAAAACAGTGGAGTGGTGCCTCTTTCCTGCTATTAGTACTAGCAATGTACGATCCAGAGAATGAGACTATAATTCAATCGGAGGCGAGTAATCATGGTATCGGAGCCACGTTATCACAAGTACAGAGTGACAGCACTCTCACATTAGTGTGTGCAGCCTCTCGTTCACTAAGGGAGACGTAGCGACGATTTGAAACAATATAGCTAGATGCATTGGCTATAGTGTGAACATGTGAGAGGTTTCGCAATTACATCATAGGTCTCACCCTGACGAGTCTAACGGATCACAAATCGTTGATCCCACTGCTCAATGACATCAGCTCGAACTGCAATGGAAGCCAGTGCAGTTCGACCAGCACAGGTGTTATGTGCTGGTGCTTTCGGTGTCTTGAGATAAGTCTTGCCGCCGAGTTCTGTACCATCTGCAACTTGTTCATAAGTGCCTCGGTGATGCCGTACAGGACCGCGTTACTGTAGTCCAGCCGCGATGTCATGAGGGCGTGGACTAGTGTCTTACACGCATCAGTAGTAAGACAATGTCTTATTTTTGAAATTGCGTACAGGTGGTAGTACGCTGACTTGCACATCCGTGACACGTGTGACGACATTGTTAGTCCAGAGTCGATTGTAATCCCGATGTTGCGGAAGGTCGGTGACGGAACAATGTTACATCCGCATACAGTAACACACGAAACCTCATGCAGGTGTTTACGATTTGGTGCCGTAATGATAATAGCCTCGGTCTTGTTTTCGTTCAGCAGTAGATTGTGGTCTGACATCCACTGCTTCGCTTCTTCGATGCATCGCTCGATGCGGTCAACCGCATCAGCGGCTTCTCCATCCCGCGTTCCACTCAGGTCAACATACAGTTGGGCGTCATCTGCATAAAGATGGTATTGCAGATTGTGCCTTCTGAAGATAGCACCCAATGGCAGAGTGTAGATGGAGAAGAGGATTGGGCCTAGCACAGACCCCAGTGGGATGTCTGACTCGATCAATGTTCTATGTGAGTTGTGGCCACTAATGCACACTGACTGAGTCCGGTTCGACAGGTATGACTCCAGCCATTTCAGTGCAATGCCTTCAATGCCTATGCAGCGCAGCTAGTTGATTAACATCGAGTGGTCAACAGTGTCAAACGCCGCATTCATATCGAGCAGCACTGACAGCATACCTTTCCTTTTGTCAAAGGGAAAGGAGATGGTCGTTCTGAATGCGCCTCAGTGCTGTGATGTTGTCTGTACGCTCTTTGGAAATTGTCCATCAAATTGTTGTTGTGTAGATGCTGGCGAACGTGGTATGCTACGTGGCGCTCCAGTAACTTTGAAACAAATGACAAGTTCGATATAGGCCGGTAGTTGTTCATCGAGTCTGAATCAAGGTTTGGTTTCTTTAATAGGTGTGATCACAGCATGTTTGAAGTTGGCCGGCACTGGCTGCGAATGTCTAACACTTTGCGCGTGAAGTGCACGCGAAAGTCATATACCAGTTGTGCAAAACCAGACACAGGACTGGACAGTTTTGGAGCAGTTTTTTCTCTTCATCGGGTCATCCATGATCCTGAACAGTGCTTTGTTGTTACGTGCACATTCATAATTTTTTTTTTTGTAGACTGCATTTGCTGTTTGTGCGTTTCACATTGTCCAGTGTAGATGTCTCGGTGAATCTGCAGCTCTGTCAGTATCCATTTCCGCTCTGCTTGTCGGAGCTTTCGCTTAGCAAGCGATAATTCCATTGTGTGCCAAGGCGTGTTTGGGCGCACAGTAATTGACCGTGTGATTAATGAGGCGTGGCTGTCTAACATTTCTTGCAAGGAGATGTCATACTGTTGCGACAGGTCTGTAATGTTGTTGCACGGGCTTGTTGCCAGATGTGAAAGTTCGAAATCTGATCTGAAAATCGTGAGATTGATTGCAGCATATCTTCGATAAGAAACCCGCTTCTTTGTTCGGTCCGGCTTTGGTGCTTGGAGCAGGCAGTGTACAGCGGCGTGGTGATCGGTGAGCAGGGATCCTACTGTCACTGGTGTCACAACTCTTTCCTCACGATGGTGAAAATACGAGGTCCAAAATATTGTTGACGGTGCGTGTCGGATCACGAACATGCTGCTGCAAGTTGATGACGTGCAGGAGATCAGAGAAGTCGTTTGAGTCTTTATTTCCGACCTTTCTATAGCGGATGTTAAAATCGCCCACGATAATTAGTCCAGTCAACTGTGCTGTGAAAAGTTCCAGGAGATTGGTGAACTCGGCCATACGCGTTTTGAAAGAAACTCCACCTCGGCCTGTGGATGGAGGTTTGTGAACGAGTAATAACCTGATAACACTTGATGGTGTAGCAAACACCACCTCGAGGCACTGGACGGACAATGCTGGCCACTGTCGCGATAAAATCATAAATTGTATAAAACACCAATTCCCCCACCCCGTCGGTCCAGTCGAGGTTGGTGGACGAAGTTACATCCATCCGGGATCAATTTGCTGGTATCTGAGATGTCCTTGGGGTCATCTGTCAGCCACGTCTCTGTAAGCGTGATGATGTCAAGATCATGTTCTTGGATATAATCGGTAATAAATCAGTGTTGCTCCTTACGGATCTTGCACTTATCAGAGCAAGGTTTATGCAGTTGCCAGGATTGTATGATAGTGTCAGAGTAATCAAGTTGTCACGTATTTGTGAGGATGTGTGCAGTTCATTTGTTGCGTGCCTGGTGACTGGTCGATGTCCGATCACAGTCGATATACGTTGTGATCGGACTGCTCTGGGGATATGTGTCCTGGCTGTTACGATCACAGATGTCGCTTGACTTGACAGTGAGGTCGATTTCACAACAGGCGCAGTGTGTGTTGAAGTACGTGTGTGTCTACGGTTCTTGCCGCCTTTACACCCGCACGGTGGTACGGCTAACTCAAGTAGTTTCAATAGGCAGTACACCGGCTCAGAGAGTCCATTATATTTCGTTATTACTTTGCTATGGCGCAACACTTCGAGCCTGTCGTATCGAATGTGGGTCAACATTGGTGGTGCCGCGTAGTCTTCGTTAATACGAACATGTGCGATTGCAGGCGGTAGTCTTTCTTGCATTATATTTTCAAGGTATAAGTTGAACTGCATTGGTGATAAAAGCCATCCTTGGCGTACCCAAACTGACGTTCGAAACGATTGTCCAATTTTGATTATTTTGATTTATTGATTGTTTTATTAAATATAAAAATGTAAACGTGTAAATAGATAAAATATTAATACAAAGTACACGATATGTTTATGACACAAGAGTGTGCACGCACCTGTTTCCACTGTGGTGTGTGGACAAACAAAGACAGATATATGACACAGTTATTAATAAAATATGATAAAATAACAAAGACGAACACAACAGTAATTCATCACTTAAGCACTAGCTAATATTCAGATGTCAAAAAACAATACTACTGATGATATTGAAAGGGAGATTACCTCCTGATCAATAAGTCATTTGAAAAAACCGACTCATATACTAGATATACATAACGCCAAATCTAAAAAAAATTTTTTTTACAATTTAAGATGCGACAACAATAACATATTTAAACAAATAAAAAGACCTATCCTCCAGTAGAGCCCAGATTATTAAGATAATTTAACAGAACATTTTGATTATACATTAAAAATGATGTTATTAGTAAAGAAGCTTCCCGCCTGATTTGTAAGATATCTCAATACCCACTGTTTTAGTAGATACGGGTACCTCAAAAACAAAATGGAATTAATTGTAGACAAATAAGCTGGCTTCCTGATTATTAAGGTAATTGAACAAAAATTTTTTAACAAGACATTTAAATTGAGTCTTGTTAGGAGCTCCAAGCTCTGAAAAATTACTTGGGTGTTCTTACCCGAAACTATGAGGGCCAAATCATCAGGTAATAAAATAAATTTGCATTGAACAGGCACGGAAATAGCATATATATATATATATATATATATATACACACACACATATATATATATATATACTCTTGGACCCCTTACTCTTGTAATATATATATATATATATATATATATATATTACAAGAGTAAGTAATATATATATATATATATATTACAAGAGTAAGGGGTCCAAGAGTTGACCCTTGTCGGACACCTCACATTGCAGTCGCCGGCTTAGATAAAATATCACCAATTTCCATTGATTGCTGGCGTTCATATAAATATGAATGAAACCAGACTAACGTAGATTTATGAAGTCCGATAGCTTCCAGTTTTTGAAGCAGAATCCTATGGTCTACTGTTTCAAAAGCCCTTTGAAGGTCATTAAGCACCATACCTATAATTGCCTTTATCCTGTTCCTGTTTTATGAAGTCTGTGAGATGTACCAAACATGTGTCGGTAGAATAGGATAATCTAAGACTAGATCGATGCTCATGTAGGAGCTGATGTGTTTGGAGGTACTCGTCCAGCTGTTGATAGACAATTCTCTCAAATGCTTTCGAGGTTGCATTGAGAATCGAAAGAGGCCTGTAGTTACCGGCTTCTAGCTTACTATTAATTTTTCGTCAATTGTACATAGAAGGAGAAGGACTTATGATTTTATACAAAAAAGACAATATATTGAACAATACCCAATATGGTTTTCGTGAGAAACATTCAACAACTAATGCTATTACCGCTTTTACTATTGACATTATTAATGCACTAGAAAAAAGGACTCGGTCCTTACTGTTTTTCTGGATCTAAGTAAAGCATTCGATACTATCAACCACCAAATCCTATTACACAAACTTGAATATTGCAGTATAAGGGATACTCCACTCAAATGGGTTAAGAGTTACCTTTCAAATAGGAAACAGTATGTCAAGTACAGTTCTTGTGACTCACTTCAGCAGGATATCACACACGGTGTCCCACATGGGTCTATCCTCGGTCCGCTTTAGTTTATTTTATATATTAGTGACCTTCCATTCTGTGTAAATATGTGCAAAATGTTTGCTAATGACATTACTATACACAAAACTGGAAAACAAATTAATGAAAAATATAAAGGTATGAATAAAGAACTTGAAATATTAGCTGACTGGTTTCGTGCCAATAAACTATTTTTAAAATATTTATAAGACAAAATGCATGTTATTTTCTAGATCTCATCCTGCTCAGAACGAAAAAGTTATTATTAATGATATCTAATAACATAATTCAGCGAACAAAATGTATAACATTTCTAGGCCTTCATGTAGATGACAGGCTTGATTGGCAAGAACATAAAATGCATGCAAAATAAGCTAACTAGTGCTTTATACATAATCAATAAAGTTAACCGCTACCTTCCAGTAGCTCCACTTAAAATAATTTATTACACTTTATTTTAACCCTACTTGACATACGGATTCATTTTGTGGGGATCCATATACAAAACTCATATCGGAAAATTATTCATTATGCAAAAAAGTTCGTTCCATTCTTAAAACAAACTATTGGGAACATTCACATCCCCTCTTTGCATGTTTAAATTTAATAAAATTGCATGATATTGATAAAATTGAAGTTGGAAAATGTATGTATTATTATGTCCACGGGAGTCTCCACATTCATTATCTGATATTTTTACATTTACCTATGACATTCACTTTTACAAAACATGACAAACCTGTAATATACGTCCTATCATCAGTTCTACCCAAATATCTTCAAACCGTTTGTTATGTATAGGTCCGAAGATCTGGAATACAATTCCAACTGTTATACAATTTAAACAGTTTTATATTATCATTAAAAGCAAATGTTGTAAGGGGTATGGTGTTCTAGTTTAATCTCATTCCACCCCAAAACGTCTGACATATGTGTTTGATATAATATTATTCTACTTAAGTAATATTATAATACCATTGCTGAAGCTTGGCATAACCACATGTTTTTTTGCAAGATTACTTATGTGAACATTTATCATCTAATATTACTGTTTTTACATTTACATATATGTTCTATTAATTATAGCAATGTAACCAACACACTACACGAGAAATCATTGTTGATAACAGTTATTTTGGGGATGACGGCGACCATTTTTCTTAATCATTATCATCTTACATTGGAATAATTAAAACAACTTACAGCCATGATTGGCTCAACTGTCAACCTGGAATTGTATATCATTTTGTCTCTAGTTTTACCGATTGTTTATGTTTGTATGTATAATTTATACAATTCCAAATAAAACCTACCTACCTATCACCCTTGCTGAATTAATATCGTCTGGAATTTCGCCGGTTGACAAAGATAAATTTAAAATATGCGCCAAAGGAGACTCAATGAATTCGGCACCATCCTTAATAAATATTGGTGACAATTGGTCCAAACTAGTCGCCTTGCTCGAGTTCATGTTGTTCAGGATCCCTAATACTTTATTTTCGGTGACTTATCTAAAACTGAAACTGTTACTGGTGACACCTAATGATCTGTAATATTCTTGGATGTGTTGCCACCCATATTTCCCATTACTTGGTGGAAGTTTGTCAAACAGTGTTGAGGCTATGTTAGTAAACAAATTGTTAAAATACTCAGACACCTTTACTTTATCAAAACATATGTTACTGTCGATATTGAGTCCTATGCTCCCTGGCTTAGTTTTACTTTGAGACGAAGTTCTGAGGCTTTTTACCATTTGCCACAATTTCTTCGGTTGTTGTTTATATTATTCAGCCTTGTTTGCAATGAAATCTGATTTGGCCTGTTTCCTCTTACATTGGACCTGATTCCGAAGATAAATGTATTTGCCGTATCAACTATGGTCTTTGCTCTTTTTAAATTTAGCAAACGCCTGATCTCTTTCATGAATTATATGCAATATCTCCCCGGGCATTCAGGGGGCTGTGCGCTGTTTAATACGGACATACTTCAAGGGGGCAATACTATCAAAGACGGCCATCAACTTAGATTTAACAAACATAAAAAGCCTCGTGTACAAAGTTAATAGCTAATACATCCGGGTGTAACACTGCGCTTGTTGATGGTCCATACAGCGATTCAAGTAGTGTCACTATACTCGATGTAGTAACGTCTCAGTACTCGCCAGAGTCATTTGAACTACACATGATCAGATGTACTCTTCGCGGGTTTGATCTATTTTTCAAATCTCGTCTCTGGTCACAAAGCATCATTACATCATGTGGTACCCAAGGCTCTCGTTTTCTCTTTGGTTTGCCTAGTACATCCTTAGCGGTGTCGCGCATTACCGTGCCAATCGTGCTGACAAGGTTGTTGATATCAGTCTCCAAGAAGTTAAGCGATGCAAATCGTCCCCCAACTGTCCCTTTAAATTGCTTTGCAATGTTTGGATCTTGCAATTTCTCTAGATCGAATCTTATCCAAAGGTTCTTGTTTTCCGATTCTTCTGCAATCTCAGCTACATGGTCATCGTTAGAAAGCGACAATTGTCTTGACGAACTAGAACTCACCGTCACTGACGCCATGCTGTCTAACTTGACACTTTTGCCGGTTCAAACATCCACACAGCTCTCTGTGATAGCGGTTCTGCATCCCACAGTGCAGACACAAGGGCAAAGAAACCGACAGTATGGTGCAATGCCACGTGTGCCAACTGTGGGTGCTTTACGAATGTGTTGGAGAACAGCCAGATGAGATTATTGGCTTGTAGAGCTGCCACGCATGCAGAAAACTGCGTAGTGTTGTCCTGCAACTGGTTAACACTGTATCAAAACTCGAAGCGTCAATGCTACAGTTAAATGAAAACAATGCGGAATTAATTCAACTGGTGAAGACGCAGTCCAACACAAATGATGCCACCATGAATGAAAACACTGCTCTAATCGAGCAAGTTGCAACTCTACGAGATGAAGTAATCCATAACAACGATATCAGAATGGTATATGACAAGCTTGGCAAACTATCATCGGACGTGGCAAGCTTAAAACAGGCGCCTATTGAGCGGAAATCCTTCGCCGCAGTGACAAGTTAGAAACCACGCATTGTTTTCATGGTTGATAACCAGACTGGGCGTGACATTCATAAGGTCACCACTGCGGACAACGAACAGGTGGCCTTGCACAAGGCATACAGAGCTACTCCAAAAGCTACTAGTAGCTGTCCAGTGGGGCGAGGCGTGCAAAGAGGCGTGCAAAGAGGCGTGCAAAGAGGCGGACGAACTAACTATCGTGTCTGGTAATACAGTCATGGAAGACTCGGATATAGAGGAAGTGAAGCAAGATTTCAGCGACCTCATCACCAAAGCAACAGAGAACATCAACCATGTGATGATTAGCGGTGTCTTGCTCGACACAACAGGGACACAAGAAGACAATATTAAGGAAATTAACAGTTTCCTGAGAGATAAGTGTAGTGACACGGGCGCCCGGTTCGTTGACAACGATCAAAACTTCTTGTTTCTTGCGACGCGTCAGCATTCCAGAGTGACGGTATCAGTCTTTCTGCCGTGCTTTGTATGTGGTCAAAAGGGCCACAAAAGCAAACATCATACGAAAAGGGACTAGGTAAGCGGCCGAAATAACACGGCCATGCCATGTACGGAATACGGAGCTCTCAATGTTCGACCTATAATCACCCGTTGCCGTAGCATACCACAACACAGAACAACAGGTGTGAATGCAGACAATTTAGTCACGCTTGCGTTTAATCCACGGTGGGGCTTACCAACGATTCTGAGTCTCAACGCTCGGTCACTAAGTATTGAGAAATTCCGTTGTGTTGCGTTATTTTATTGAGTGCAACATGTTTTATGAGTATTGTAACATAATGTTGTGTCGCATTGTAACGGTATGATACTTGTGTGATTTGGGGATTTTATGGTGAATGTATGTACAATCCAACTGAAAAGTTGCAAATAATAATAAATTTATTCTTATTATTCTTATTATTCAGAAGGCGGTGGCCGATCCGGTGTGGTCTTCGTGTTCCTCGTTTGCGCATCTCAGTGGGTTTATAGACTAGGTGGCACACATCTCCTCTCCTAGTCCGCCAGAGCCCCGTGGGCTTGTGTCATCTCGGAAACAGTTGCCTGATCTGCACGACAGCGATGTGGGGGTTGACTTGTGCCTAGTCATCACCAGGCTACTACTTTTCTCCTAGCTGACCCCAATAGTGCTGTGCAGGCTACAGGGCGCACACACATATCATGCAAACCTGCTGCCGTAAGACCAGTGTAATGTAACTATTTTAGTGATCAATGTTCATTCTGCAAATGAACAACCTATTGTTCTCAGACCTTGCACTTGTCAAACAGTCAGTATTAATTGAAGGAGGCATTTTGTTTCGTTCGTATTTTAAATGTAATAGTGTGAGTCTTTCTAATTGTTTTGTATGCCAAGAATATTACTGCAATCGCTAAAAACGTATCTTCTTGCAGATATTGTTGAGACAACACCTGTATATATTCGTTATATGTTCTTCATTACCGCCCCAATTTAATAATAATAATAAGTGACCTACTATTGCGCTTAAGCCCTTGGAAACTAAGCTCAGAGGCGCATCAAAAACAAAAGGATTGGTCAATCGAAATCCATATGCAGTATTCCAGTTGTCAATAGATGCGTCAAGGCGCTAGGCAGCTATGGTGGATAAGCAAGGTTGTAAAGATAAGTTTTTAAATGACGACTGATCTAAGAGGGAGCATTTTCCAAAGAGTTGGTACAGCAACAGAAAAAGCCCTAGTTCCAATGTTTAGAAACAAAAAAACTGATAACAAACGAACAAGGAAACTGTGGTGAAGCAAGTGAAATTTTAGGTATGAGGATCGTACAAATTAAATACGTTACTAACATTGTGAATAGATTGCTGCAATGCTTAAAGCTGTTATGATTAGGTAAGTAACGGAACGTATACGTAGTATGCAATATCACTTATTTTCTAACCGAACACATAGAAATACAACAAGAACAAACGCTTCCCATCAAAAACACGACAGGTTTTGGTCAAACGTGTACCACCAATAATACTTATTGACCGGTGTTGTTGAAACCACACTAATTTCGTCGTTCACAGGAGCTGACTGAGTTTTCTTTGTCTGTATGTCCTCACTCAATAACTCACTCACTTACATACCCACTCGGTCACTCACTCACTCGGTCACTCGGTCACTCACTCACTCACTCACTCACTCACTCACTCACTCACTCACTCACTCACTCACTCACTCACTCACTCACTCACTCACTCACTCACTCACTCACTCACTCACTCACTCACTCACTCACTCACTCACTCACTCACTCACTCACTCACTCACTCGGGGATGATGACGATGTCTCTGTCTGTGCTGATCTCCTGGAAAGGAAAGAACACGTACAGCTAGGCCTTGGCCAGCATTCCCTGCGCAACCAAATACAAGTGTACGGTACAACCTGAACTAACATTGCATGCAATGCACTTGATGAAATTAGTGATGTAGTATATTTCTATAATTCAGTTCTCAACTATATGTCGAAGAACATACAGCCACTTTGAGAAAACGACTGTCGATACACATTTAACATCACAAACAACATTATAAAGATGTACTCGGTTCGCGGTAGATATCCCGATTTCAAAATATATATTTGTGTAAGTGCAATTCGTTATCCAAGAAAGTAATAAACATCCTGACACGACGTCTTGTGTTAGTCGTGTTTCTCTGAGTATTCGCATATGTTTCCTCGGTTACACATTGTCGTTGTTGCGAAACATTCTGGTCATTGCGCCGTAAATGAACGAATTGACGACGGAGTTAAGGATTAAGACGCGTTTGCTGTATTGTGAAACCTCCATTCAGATGACAGCCAGCCAGCGAGGCATCCAGGACGCAACATATACTTTAGTAATTATAAATAATATTGACACAGATTTATACATTTTGGACTGCTTGTTAGGTGCCTTTTTGCTGGGGGACTTTTAGTTTGATGTAAGTGTAATGACAGCTGCTGCTTGACACTTTTGGAATACACAAGAGACAACAGGAACTGTGGAAGGTCCTGTGACAGGTATTATACTTGCAACACCAGCATTCCTGTGAGCAGCGTTTACTTTCAACAGCATCATCATCGCCCTCAGCGAGTAGCAACTAGTCATAATCACCACGAGTGACATAGTGTCAACAGCGGGAAATACGCGTAACAACTGTTTGTAGTCTTTGGCTCGGGCGACTCTAAATATCATAGCAGAGCGGCAGTAATAGCGATGACGACCAGCGCCCGCTTCGCCCGTCGTGTACTCAGACTAAACGTGTGAGGTCGCCGCACCGCCAACAGGCGTTCCATCGACACGAACGCCAGAAGAAACGCGGAGAAGGTGGCGGACGTGCTACCATAGTAGGGGGAGATCAGACGGCTGAAGTAGCACTGTTGTCTGGACGATTATACTAATACAAACCGCCAAATCAGCGACGGCCAAGGGAAATAAATACATCCTGGTAGAATGCGTTGCCTTCCAGGCATGTACAGCAGTAACGAGGAAGTTATCTGGTGTTTCCAGGAGATACACAACGAAGGTAAGCACATTTCAAGTGGAACGCCCTGTATGGTGAAGTTGTTCACGTCGCTACTGCCATTCAATATGTCTTGTTGAAAGGTAGATTTGTTGGACGAGTCACCCAACATTTGCTCGTGAGAACTGTCGTTCCTAGCGAAGTGCTTCAAACGTGGCGTGAGCATTGAATCCACATTTGCTGATTTATGTCCAGAAAGCTACTTGGAAATAGTGTGTACCGGAGAGTGCAACAGTTCAGTCCTAGTCCGCCAATTAAAGCAGTTTAGTCCATGACGCTTTGGCTAAACAAAGCACTAAATGTGGAGTTAAGAAGCGCCATCCGCTGCGACATTAATGCTCTTTGCTCTAAACTGTCTGCAGAATATGTCTGCATTTGCTATGCTGACAACAGCGCGCGTTTGTTCAAACTTTAAGTTAAACGTTGATGTGTAATTGTGTTGTTATTATAGTCGGTCTATTCTGCTTTCGACGGGGCACCCATTGTATTGTCGACGTCTTCTGCACGAGATTCCTACGATATTTCCGAGAGTTGATGTCGAAGCAGCACTCTTAGCGCCGTCTCATGTTACCTTCAGTCGCCCCAATTTCGTGGCCTGTTTGTTGACCTCAACGATGTGACGAGCAGAGGCCGAGTATCTCCTGCCTGTGATGGGGCCGAACCCACAAACACACAATCGAAGACTACAATGAAATCATTGAAACCAGGGGCCACGATCATTTTAGTCTATATATACGAACTGAATACTCCATGAATAAAGTATATTTGTTGTGATTCCGAGGAAACAGAACAGTCCAGAATTAATTCAATGGACAAATTAGGATTCGAAACACCAACCATAACAAGTTATATTGAATTAAAAAGTAAAGTGAAACTTCTGAAGAAGAATATCACTTTCATATTTTAATATCGCTATTAAAAAGTCATTTCAACACCTTCGCATTAGTAAAAGGAATTGTAAGCGACTTTTCTTTTTGTCATCAGATGGAAGAATTGATTGTTACTTTCAAGCTTTCGACAGCCACCGACAGTCATCGTGAGGAGTTGGTTTTGTTCTTCCCCTGCTCGTCGTATACTGTCTGGCGAGCAGAGGGCTGTCTTGCTTGTCCACGAGCCAGACAATCCTCTAAGTCCAATTGTGGGCCATGCAGGATCCATAGGGTACAATGTGTGGAGATCATTGACAAAAACTGGGGAGTTCCTGTCAGTACCTAGACGCACATGTGTTACAGAAACTCCTGGTGTTTCGGATATAGACCCACACCGACCAGTACATATACTTTAGTTCAAACCATCTGTTACATCAAACACTGGATGTCTTTGAAACCGTAGTGGACAGGTGCAACTACATCGTATAAGAAAGGAGGAGGAACTCTTTACAAAGACGCTATAATAGTGCAGTTGTCGATTGATACAGAAGATGGATAAACAACGACACTAACAACAAAATCACAGGAAAGACCAACAGAACGAAGAACACCAACAAATACAAAGACATGATGATTATACCATTATGTCAAAGAAGTGCATACTAAAAATCATGATATCGTCTCATCTGTCCCAATGTACATCGATCTCAGAAAGAAAATATTAGTACATCCAAAGGAAAAAGAGGAATACAGTAAGAAGACAGCGAGCATATATATAATCCCACATAGGAGCTACAACAATACCCGAATCTGCAAAATAGGGAAATCGTTTGGCACAAGGCTGGAAGAATACAAGTCACGTATGCGATAGGAGCAGAGGGAGAACAAAATCCGTTCCTCATGAAGACAGTCGTCAGATTTAAATGTTAGTTTTATGCCACAAAGAAAATTCGTTTCACAAAACAATGTTCATATTTGTAAGTCTATGTGGAGTAGGCAAATAACATAATCAAATTATTTGTGTGCAGTGCTGGTAATACAGGGGCAGGGGAAATACTAGGTCGTTTCATCAACATGTCTTCCAAATAATAGCAAGTGAGGCAGCACTGGCACGATGTCTGAATACTCTCCCAAAGATGTCGTAATTAACATGTAATTACGATGTAATGACATTATTATGATTTCATATTTTCCAAGTATACCTTATTTGTTGTAGTTTGTTTAATTTTGTGTTAATGACATGGATTAATATATACACCCATACCCCCATATACATATATAACGCTAGTTGTAAAAATCTTCAAAAATTACAAAATGGCTGCAATTTCCAAAACGCATACAGTTGGATTTCATATATGTCTGTTATGAGCTTCTTGAAAAAATATTGTGGCAGAAATTTTCTAGTTGGGATAATCTTATCTAATTAACCCGCGATCTATATGTAGAGTATGTTATAACATAATTCAGGTATGATGTCAAATGCCATTATACCATAATTACATGTTGGTTATGGAATCACTGGAAAGAATCTACAGAGACTTTTCCAATTGTACCAGACTTGCTATAGTTGGGACGATTTTTGTGTTGCTGAAATGGACAGTTATTTACACCTACCCCCACCTTTTAATATTCACACCTAAATGTATTGCAGTTCAATTCACCACACTGGAATTTTAACATGCCGTGCAATAGTATGCCATGAGTAGGAATATTAAGAAATACGACCAAACAATTGGTCATTTCAAGCAAGTAAATGGCAGCTGGCTCTCAGACAAAAGTAACAACGAACATAAAAGGGAATGTTCTCAATACACAAAAACGTTTTGGGGCAACCACTTTTCCTTCACAACCGTACAGGTCTCGCTAGACAGGTGGGCTGCCGTTGAAGTTCAAATGTCTATAACGAGAATAATGAAAGGTAGGTCTTTCCGATCTGTCGGATAATGGGATATTAATTATGCAGTGGGTATTGATTTGTGGAACATACTTGGTTTTCCTTTTTGAAGTAGTTGTTACGCTGTAGAAGCTGTTGATTCATATTAATAATAATGTTTTAATTTCAGACAAGCATTGTGTCCAAATTTGAAAAAAATACATCGATAAAAATATCCATATAAAATAGAAACATAAATAACTAAAAATAAAAAGTAAATATGTTAATAAAAATATGATATTTAAAAATTATTTTAAAATTATGCAGAGCCTTGATCCACTGATGTCGCAACTGCGACGTACTGTATATGTCGCTAGTAACAATACTCTGAATAATTGTATTAACAGACCTCTTAATCCTCTTGATTAAGCTAAAAATATCGCGCTACATCTCATCGGCAGATTGTTCAATGTCCTTATGAATTGTTATAGGCAACAATAAATTGCTGAAAATTAGCTTTTCTAAAATTAACCCATAGGGAACACATATAAATATTACTGAAATATACAGTAAACAGCTTATTCTTTACAGCAGTAGAGTAAAAATAATTTTTTTGCCGTAACATGTTACTTTTGGCATAAAGAAGTCTCACTTTGGCTTGAAGGTCAGCCTCATCCGATAAGTCGTTACAAATGACATGCCCAAGGTATTTACAAGGGGTGGCGAAGTTTAACTTCTTTCCTCCTAATGTCATTTCCCTGGCAAGATTATAATTTCTAGAATCAATGTACAAGACCAGGGATTTATCAGCATTATACTGAATGTCGTGCTCACACCCAGTACCATATGTAAAGTAAAGTTTGTAGTCCTTTGGCGGAAGGAGCGAATCGAAGTAGGTCATCAGCGTATATCAGGTGATTAACAACGATATTACCCAGACTACAACCAATATGTTGTTTATATAGTTGTACACTCAAATTGTCCATGTAAATATTAAAAAGTAAAGGGGATAACTTTCCACCTTGCTTAACACCGTTGTCCCCTGAGAAGAAATCCGACTAGGTAGATCCCCATCGGATACATACACATTGGTTATTGAACTCATTGCTCAGTATTCTTAGAATATATTTCGGTACGTCTCGCTGTTCTAATTTCGTTAACAGCTTATGTCGATTGACTCGATAAAATGCTTTTGACGCATCCAGAAATGCAAAATGCATAGCTGAACCATGTTTAGTGTAAAATCTTAATAATTCCTTAAATGCAAACACACACAGCTACGTTCCGTGTTTTGGCTTAAATCCAAACTAATGAGGCGTAGTTTGCAAGTATGTTTCCATTCTGTTGAATATCACAGTATCTATTATCTTGGAACATATGTTAGAAAGGCATATTGGCTTGTAATTACCTTTGTTATTTACCCGTCTATTTTTATCTTTAATAACCGGTACAATAACATACTCTGAGACTGATTTCGGAACATAACCATGCACCATAATAGAGGTCACTAGGGTAGATAATAGCACCACAATTTGAGCATCGGCGAACTTGATGTGTTCTGCAGTAATACCATTCAGACCTGGTGACTTATTGCATGATAATTCATTAATAATACCCTTCATTTCAACCGCATCAACAATAATTCCATTATAGTCATTGATGGAATCAAAATGAACATTGTCACAGCAACTATCCTTCACATCGTTAAATATATTTTCGTAGTGGTGTTTCCACATTGACCCAATATTGACACCACCATGTATACCATCAATGTTCGTTGGTAGTTTAACTTTACTGTTCGTATGGTATTTAATTTCCTTCCAGAACTGTCGATGATCTTTTTGACAAAACTTTTGTGCAGTGGAATCAGCAATACGTTTCTGTATCTTTTCACATTTGCTAACCGCATGCTTACATTTGCTTCTGGACAGTTACATGACATTAAAAACATCACCTTGTCTAGGTTTTCCAACCTGTCTCCACAGGCAGTAGGCATCAAAGCTGCACTGTGCAATTCTTTCGCACGCTCATTCCATATATTTATAAGACTGTTTGTGAGTTGACACAAGTGTTTGACCAGACCTCTTCAGAGTGGATACGGTAGCGTTATAAAGCTCATCGATGTCGTCATGGTGACTACAATTGTGACAATTAGGATTACTGCATTTAATACCGAGGGGAACATTCAGTTTAGACAGGTCAACGTACTTGCGTTCTCTATACGAGTCAATATCAGTCAATGTGGGTGTAAGGTGTCCCAGTGTATAACTTGCTTAATTTCATTAGTGTTAGCACTACCACTACCATATGCTGGTACAATAGGTCAACGGTGAACAACACAGGATGATGATCAGAATTAATACAGTCATAAAGTATCGACATTCTAGTTATGCAATGAATTGCATCTGCAATGCATGTAACATTGTCTAGCCATGGCGTAGTTCCCCAAGCAGAACTAACATATGTATCTGTGGGGAGAGTGTTCTGATCATCCAGACAATGAATTCTCTTTGCAGAAATCAAGAAAGACTTCTCCAAAAATTGATTTCTTAAAAATATCCACATTAAAATATCCGACAATTGTTATACATGAGCTATTAATATTACCAATGTATACAGCAATTGTAGACATATAATCATTAAACCTGTACCGATTTTCTTCACTTTCGTACGGTAAGTATACATTTAATAAATAATACTCTTTATTGCCCCAACATATTTTTATGCCGCAAAGCCAGTCATAACAATGCTCCATTATGGTAATGTATTTATCAAGGGAGCATTTCCATGGAAATCCTACCCCACCATATGGCCTCCCTGATAAAATAGCACTTGAGGCGTCTACATGAGACACACCGTACCCAGCGTAACCACCGTGGCAGGTGTTGAGTAAATGACAATCTTGTTTAGTAAGCATAAGATCCTGTAGACACAGAATATCACAATTGATTAATAAGTCATTTTAAAAAGGCATATAATCTTTAAAGCAATTACAGTTAAAAGATGCTATGTTGATTTCCATTATCAGTCCTTGATTCGTTGAACTAGATATCATATTTGTATGATTGTAATTATATATAACCAGACATTCGTTTTTCTCTCTCACAAGTTTGTACAAACAATAAGGCCGATTAAGGAGAATAGTTTGTGTCATATGATGTTGTGTCACTGTTCACGAAGACCCCGATCAGAGAAGTTGAAAAATCGTCAGAAAAAGACTAGAGAAAGACAAGACACTAAAGAAGAGAACAAACCTAAACGTAGACGACATCATGGAGTTGTTGAAATTTGTCTTGGAGTAATTAAAATAAATATAATTAATATAAACAAAAGTTACTGCAAGAAAATTGTTAGGAATTTATCTAGAGGACCGTTTAAACTGGTCACTACATATTAACTCAATTGTGGCTAAAGTTTCACCCATCGTAGGTGTGCTTTATAAATTAATGCATATTTTACTTGACTATATATTAAAACTCTGTATTGCACATTAATTCTCCCCCATCTACAGTACTATGCCCTAATTTGGGAAAATACTTACACCTCAAGAATAAATAAACTTAATATTATACAAAAGTAAGCAATCAGAATAATTACCAAGTCTCATTACCTTGCCCACACAGATAAATGATTCAAGAAAAACAACTTACTAAAACTAAACTACATATACAAATATCAGCTGAGTGAGTTTGTGTACCAATTTAATAACCATATGCTTCCAACCAGTATGTTAATTCTTTTTAATATTGACTTGCATAACACCAGAACGCACACAGACTCTGTTATACCTCTTGTTAGAACTAACATAAATTAATTATCTGTTAAATAGTCTAGTCCAAGATGGCGCCGGTGCATGGCGACACGTTGTGGCGGTGGATGATTGTGTGTACGTTTTCGATTATTGTTCTAATGTTTAAGTCTATATATCTATATAAGTATGATAGTGAAGATCTACTGAGAATCAGGGAATCCATGAACTGTGAGTACAAACCAAACTTCACCTTGGAGGACACTTTTTCTGTTGACAACACGGGTTATACACAACACAACGCCTCAAGCCGCACACGCAAGCGGGGTAGACGCGGGGGCGCACTCTGTAGATTTCGCCGGCGCAACCTTCGACCACCACTCCCTGCTATCGTTTTAGCAAATGTGCGATCACTGAGGAACAAAACAGACGAACTTCTTCACCTGTTGACTTACAAACGAGAAATAAGAGACGCCTCTATACTGTGTTTTACGGAAACGTGATTAAAAGCCACGACCCCTGACGCGGCAGTGACACCCCTTGATCATGCTCTGTTTAGAGCGGACCGATCGAGCGAACTGACGGACAAGCAGCGGGGTGGTGGCGTGTGCTTTCTTGTGAATCAGCGGTGGTGCAATGACACTCAGCTTGTCTCTTCTTCGTGTTCCCGTGAACTGGAAACTCTAACTATCAATTGCAAGCCGTTCTATTTCCCGAGAGAGTTCTCTTCGGTCGTGCTGTTGGGTGTTTACATCCCCCCTGATGCCAGTGCTACCAAGGCAGTCAGCCAGTTGGCTGCTCAGGTGGTGGCAGCAGAATCGACCTATCCTGACAGCGTAGTCATCATTCTGGGTGACTTTAATCACACAAATTTGAAGAAGGTACTGCCCAGGTACAAGCAGCACGTAGACTGTGCCACACGCAATAGCAAGGTCCTGGATCACAGCTACACTGTCTTTAAGGATGCGTACCGTGCCACCACCAGGGTTCCCCTCGGAGAGTCCGATCACGCAACGGTCGTCCTCATCCCCACGTACCGACAGAAACTGAAAACTTTGAAGCCATCAAAGAAGACTGTCAAGAAGCAGACCGACGAGTCGACTGCAGCTCTTCGTGGATGCCTGGAGTGCTCAGATTGGGACATGTTTAAAGAGGCATGTCCAGACCTAGACGTGTACGCTGACACCGTGACATCCTACATCAACTTGTGTGAGGAGCTGTGCACGGAGACAAAGACTGTCACCCTGTATGGCAACGACAAACCTTGGTTCACCAGGGACATCCAGCAGAAACTGGCGGCGAAGAACGCGTCGTTCATCAGCGGCAGCAGGGAAGAATTCAGGAGAGCTAAGTGCGAAGCGCAGAAGGCGGTCAAGAAGGCCAAATTCATATACAAACACAAACTTGAGGACCAGTTCGCTTCCAACAACACCAGATCTGTCTGGAATGGCCTGCGGCAGATTACACAGTACAAGGAACACGCAGCGGCCACCAACAGCAGTGACCCCTCATTCCCTGATCAGCTGAACGAATTTTACAGCAGATTCGACAAGCGTAACTATTCACCAGAGCAGCGTCCACTTCCATCAGGTACCTCTCTGTCTCCGCCCTTCATAGTCCAGGAAGCTGAGGTGAGGAAACTGTTCAGGAGACAGAGCACGCGGAAGGCTTCGGGTCCAGACAACATCTCCACATATACCCTAAAGAACTGCGCCAACCAACGCTCTGCGGTGTTTACAGACATCTACAACTCCTCTCTCCAGCAGTGCAGAGTTCCAGTCTGCTTCAAAACTTCCACTATCATACCCATTCCCAAGAAGTCCAACATCACCGGGCTGAACGACTACCGTCCAGTGGCAATGACCTCAGTCGCCATGAAAGTGTTCGAGCGCATAGTACTCAAGTAACTGAAGTCGGCCACCGACGGCCTCCTGGACTCGCACCAGTTTGCATATCAAGCAAACAGATCAGTAGACGATGCGGTAGCTTTAGGTCTGCATCACACCCTGAAGCACCTAGACAGGCCAGGAACCTATGCCAGGATCCTGTTCATTGACTTCAGCTCAGCATTTAACACTATCATCCCATTCAAGCTGTTCGATAAACTTTCATTGTTGAATGTACATCCTGCCATGTGTCAATGGGTCCTTAACTTTCTTCTTCACAGGCCTCAATCTGTCAGAGTCAACAACTCTATCCCCAGATCTCTTATCCTAAATACAGGTGCCCCACAATGTTGTGTGCTATCCCCCTTCCTGTTTACTATCTTCACAAATGACTGTGTCTCCGTGGACCAATCGGTAAATGTGATCAAGTTTTCCGATGACACTACTGTGGGGGCTGCATTGAGAATGCGGATGAGACGCCATACAGGGTGGAAGTTCAGAGAATGGTTGGCTGGTGTGCGAATAACAATCTCGAATTGAACGTTTCAAAGACTAAAGAAATGATTGTTGATTTTCGATAAATGGCGTGGAGGTCCAGCAGGTTGAATCTTTTAGATTCCTTGGAACAACAATTTCAAACGATCTCAGCTAGTGCACAAACACACTGTGCATTACAAAAAAGGTACAACAACGCCTGTTCTTCCTGAGGCAGCTCAGGAGATTCGGCATGGCTCAGGAGATTATGATACGATTCTACCGCGCAATCATTGAAAGTATTCTCACTTTCTCGATTGTAGTGTGGTTTGGCCGGAGAAGAAACAACGGCTAGAAGTTATCGTGAAGGGCGCATCTAGAATCATTGGGCGCGAGTTGCCATCCATAGAATCTATTTACCATGCTCGCTGTGCGCGAAAATCCAAGAGCATTGTACGGGATACTACCCACCCAGCCAACCATCTCTTTGAACTTCTTCCCTCTGGCAAGTGCTATAGAAGTATTAAGACAAGGACCACTAGACTTAAAAATAGTTTTTATCCGCAGGCTGTGCGTCACTTGAACCGCGGGATGCCATGATACTGTTTTCAGTCGGTTTAGATTTTATGTCGCCATGCTAAATTATTTATTTATTATTTTTTTAGTTATTTATTTATTTTTAGTATTTATTTATTTATTTATTATTTATTAACATGACTACATGTATGTACTTACTTTTTAACTGTCAGCTTAGTTTTTATATCGTCAGCTAATTTATTTATACATTTGTTTATTATTTATTCAACTACATGTATACTTTTTAATTTTTAGGTAATTTTCAGACGGTATTAATATTATGTTATCAAGTTCACTTTATGTCAATAGATGTACGACTGTCTTAAAATATGTTGGCAGTTGGCCTTGGTTTAAATTTATACTAGTTTTAGCATAGTTTCATAATGTCTCTGATTGTATATTTTGCGTGTGCATGATGGGGGGCAGGGGAAACAAGCGTGCATGTATGTTGACGCCACAACGCCAAGAATTCCTCGTACATTTTTTAAATGCTACTTGGTAATAAACAGTCTGAATGAACTGAATGAACGAATACATGGGACAAAAATTCGGAATTTTCTGACAACTTAAATTAAACAGTCAGTGGCAGTATACCGATTCAAAAAGAATCTTACACATTTGTAGTTGTCACTATCAAGAAACTTAACTATTCCAGTAATATCAAGTTTTATCTTAATTAAGTATATTAAAAAAAATATTCTTGAATTTTTTGTCTATACTAAATATTCAATTGGATTTAAACAAACCTAGTTAAGTAGTTAAAATTTAATGCTCAAAAGTTATATTGTTTAAATATTTATTATAGGCCATGGGCCAGATATGCCCCTCCTGCACCCCCCACAACTCTACCAACCCATGTTTTTTTAAGCTTTGGGGTCCCATGAAGATGATTTGAAGTGGTAACAGTGAAAAGTTTGGGTCTCACTACCCATTTCCAACCTATCTTGGATGGTACCCTGAAATATCGTATTTCTCATCAATGTCGCGTGGTATTTAATCACCCACACCACAATCGTCATTGTATTGTCATATATGTCTCAATATGTACTTGTAATATATCAAATTGAAGGTTTTCATCTGCTGATCATTATAATAATTATAATAGCATTCAATAAATATATAATATTATGGCATGTACCCTAATTAGCATAGAATAACTATACCCCATTCTCACTCGAGACCGCATAGATGACATCATTATTTTTGTCAAATATATCAATTTATCTTGATCCCATGGCCTTTTTAAGATCAAAATAATCATTCATAACACTCTGCAGCATCATATCTTTCATTTGGTACCAGAATTGTCTTTCTGTCATTACAAATGGATTAGATATGATGCTTCAAAGATAACCGTAGTGTCGCGGATCAAGTGGCGAAAGCAAAGATAACCATGGAAATGGATGGCATACATGTCAAAACTGTCAAAATTATGTGTATGTTTTCAGGTATACATTTACGCCATAGTAATTTTAGATGCATAAAACAAAGCACTACATATTTCATATAATGTACATGTATATTAGCTTAATGTGATATCCAAAACTCGTGAATTAAGATGTGCCAAATGTCAACAACACAGACAAATCAAAAGCCAGTATCTCAAAATATGATAATTCAGTTTAAAGCGAATTACGTATGTATGACATTCATTTAGATGCTAGCCATTGATAAAACAAAATGTAGTTAGATGCCAAAAAGTTATTCACATCTTAATTGTATGCAATGACATACAGTATCTAGGTTGATGTATGGACACTTTCCACACATTGATAGTTACTTAACCAATTAGTCACATTTTGATGCTCAGTCATAATCACTGTCACTGTCAGCACATAGTTCCATCCCATCAGACATGTTCATGTCAGATTCGTCATCACTATCAGTGTGGTGGGGATCTACCTGAGCTATATCAGCCAGTTTATGTGGCAGCACATCTTCATCATACCAGAGTGGTTCAATGCTTCCATTGCTGATGTTCCAGCTATGGTTTCTGCTCAGTTTGTGGCCGTCAGGCTCAGGAATATGTGCTCTCTTCCATATGAAAACTTGATAGTTTACTCTTCTGACATGCTGGGTGAGACTGCGATTGCATGATGGTAGATTGGCCATGTCAATATCAACTGAAGGAATAACACGGTTATCCTTGGCACACAGCTCATTGATACGAATTAGCCTGAAGTCATCAACTTTTGACACCTTTGATGCTCTACCATACGCAGCTCAAGTGAAGTTGTCCAGCTCATCAATCCTTTCTTCAGGTAGGTCCCATGTATCTCCCAGCTTCTTGAGTACATGAATGTATTTAGGAATATTCAGTAGAGGTTTCACTGGTTTGAGTTTGCCAATCCCTCAGAAAGCACTAGTGCTGTCATATCTACTGAAAGCATACAGAACCACCAAAGCCGTACATTTGTCTTGGCCGAGATCAACTCCTAGTTTGCTGACATCAATCAATCTTTGCTTATTTCCTACACCAGTGTCAAACAAGATGGTGATGTCTCCAATTGATGCAGCATAGTGCAGAAGAACGAAGAAGATGTCTGAATCTGGGCTCTTCACACGAACGAATCCGTAATTCCTACTCCTAGCGTAATTAACATAGAGAATAACTCTTGAGTCGGTTTCCTGTGATGACTTCAGAAGGGGTAGTTCATGGGTTACTATCGTCCGGCCATCATTGGAAGTCAGCAGAGTGGCATTCTCCTCATACATGAAGATCACTTGTCTTCCATGCAGTTTTGATGCGTATCCATCGCTCTGCCACAGCTTCAGAAGTAGTTTGATGAACTGACACTTGTTTTCACCATTGGACAAGGATGGTTTCCAATCAGGTGGCCTCTTGGTTGCCTCTCCTTTCAGAATCAGCTTCTCTC
The DNA here is from genome assembly GCA_020002185.1 of Paraescarpia echinospica. NCBI lineage: Eukaryota > Metazoa > Annelida > Polychaeta > Sabellida > Siboglinidae > Paraescarpia > Paraescarpia echinospica. Next base: position 180,079 of record JAHLWY010000215.1, read on the forward strand.
TAGTGTGGCCGACTCCTTCAGGTTCAGCGACCTTTCCTTTTTCCTTGTTTGAGATGGTATTTCAGGACAGTCACCAGATTCCGCAGAATGATCATCACTTACAACTTCCTGTAACATGATGCCATGAGCTGTGTGAACTGATCCTATCCTTTTCCTGTGAGATCATTCAGAAGCTGTTCGAAATTAAAAAAATTCTGAATTGAATACCGTTGGTCCTGGTGGTGACCTGACAATCTGGTTGGAGAGACGAGTGGACGACTGCATAACAGGTTCAGCTAGCGCTGTCTCCAGCTCCAATGAAAAGGAGTAGCTTTCACAGTGTCCCGTTCTATTCAAGAGAATTACGAGTTTTTCATATTTGAACATATGACGCATGGACATGCTCATGAAGATGTGTTTTGGCAGCTTCCACGATCCATTGGTTGTTGCCCGGCAGATGTCCTAACAAATTGACAGAACAAGTCTCTGTGTGCGGGATGATGTGGGAGCTGCCATCCCAGGTATGACATAACATAACAAATTTTGGAGTATGTTTGGTACAATAGTGTCAATTATGTCACAATCACGGGGAGTTGGTGGCCATTTAAGATCAGGTGCTTCAGCAAACCCATCTTGGATAAACCAGTGGTCTTGATAACATCAGTTGATCCCAACTGGAAGGCATGTTTCACGGCTGTGTTGATGTCAATCTGTGAAACATAGACTACGCTTGACTGGAATTTCTCCATATCACAGAAGGACAGACTGCCTTTGAAGGGTTCATGGGTTTCAAGTTTGTGTTTTAATTTCTCACTCCGGCATGATTACTATGCTCTGTATTCTCTAGATTGGATACGTACACTTGTTGCAGGTCAGCCAATTTCACCATCTTCCGATCATGCAGGACATCCTTCTCCACTATGTCAAATCATAATATATATATATTATATATATATATATAAATAATGGCAATTATAGTTTAACAAAAAGCTTTAATAGCAGAATATAACTATTGCATGGGAGTATGTAGACAATTTGAGACATTTAGAAATTATTAAGTATTTATGTTACTTGGGCTTACTGTATTCTGACCGGATATTTTGCACCATTAGTTCTTTATGAAAGGGCTAATTAGTCTCGATGAGATTATTCGTTTATTATGTCGTTTGTAATGTGTGAATGTGTGCTCATATTCAAATAGTTAAGGTGGTGACGTTGACTTTGTCTTGTTGAGTTGTCATGATTTATGCGATTAATATACATAATACTAATGTGATCATGCGACTTATAAGACTGTAACATGAATCATTAGTGCATACTACTTTGATGTTGGAGAATATATTATGTTCAATAAAGCTAGTCCCACTGCAAGATTGTTTGCGTTTTCCTGAATTGGTGGGTTCTATATGAAATAGTTGCTGAGACATATGACTCCCAGAGAGCTTAGTCGCACGATTATCTAAACCTGTGACTAATTTAAGTTAGTCCATTGTCTGGCGTACGGCCCGTCACGGCTAAACTATTTTACATGCTGATGTCTTCCTCACTTTGTGTGCGCGTCCAGAAATTGAACGATTCCGTATGATCTCGCAGTTACCTCAAACGTTGTTCCAGTGTTTTATCTGCAGGTGCTGAGGTCAAATAGATCTGAAAACACGTGGCAAAGATCCCGTTCCACTTTGCAAAAGAAAAGAGCTCAACTTGCTTTCAAATTAGCCGTGCCATGATAGTGTCCACTTGCATGCAGCTAATGTTAGCGAATTTACCGCACAACTTGTTCACAAACTGTTTTCTTTGACCGCATGACGTCACGTCTGACATAACTGACAGCGCCCCCAATGTTTATGTTGGACAAATAATAATAATATAACAATAATAATAATAATAATAAGTTTATTTAAGTTGCAAAGATACAAAATAAAGTAATACAGTATAATATTGCAGTGCAACTAAGAAGATTCCTAAAAACCCGCAAGGGCATATAGGAGAACCACCTATGACAATTAAAAAAAATTATATTAAACGGTAACTGTTAAATAAAAAAACAATAATGTCATTAATGAGAATAAAATTACATAACTAATAGGCCATGGGCCAGATATGCCCCTCGTGCACCCCCCCACAACTCTACCAACCCATGTTTTTTGAAGCTTTGGGGTCCCTTGAAAATGATTTCAAGTGGTAACAGTGAAAAGGTTGGGTCTCACTACCCATTTCCAATCTATCTTGGATGGTACCTTGAAATATCGTATTTCTCATCAATGTCGCGTGGTATATAATCACCCACACCACAATCGTCATTGTATAGTCATATATGTCTCAATATGTACTTGTAATATGTCATATTGAAGTGATCTGGTGATCATTATAATAGCATCTAATATATATATATATATATATATATACTATTATGGCATGTGCCCTAATTAGCATAGAATAACTATACCCCATTCTCACTCGTGACCGCATAGATGACATCATTATGTTTGTCAAATATATCAATTTCCTTTGATCCTATGGCCTCTTTAAGATTAAAATAATAATGTGTGACACTCTACAGCATCATATATTTAATTTGATACCAGAATTGTCTTTCTATCATTACAAATGGATTATATATAATGTTTCAACGATAACCGTAGCGTCGCGGATCAAGAGGCGTAACCCAGGGCATTTTTTATTATTACACACTGTACTCCACCAGCAATGGATTGTTTAAAATGTAATGAAGAAGTGACTATAATATTGTTGTTTTATAAGTCATCTACGTTCTTTTGCAGTATCTAGGTACATGTTTGCAGCTGGAATACTATTTTTCTTACATGTTTCATCATGGTATGCGGAGATCACAATGTTGTATCCCATATTATATTATTTAAGGTTTATATTATATCATTTAAGTCTCATATTATATTATTTAAGTTTCAGTTGCAGCTTATACGAATACTTGAGGTCAACTTATCAGATATCAATAAGTTAAATTGTTATTTAAGTTGGATAATGATAAATTATAAGCTTTACCTGCTTTTACCTGCTGATATTGCATACCTACCTTTGTTTGTATTTATTATTAAAACGAAAACGAACAAGTGATCAAACTGTCAAACCTACTTGTATAGTTCACATAAAGGGCTGAAAATATGGAGAACTTCAACTCATGTCTGGTATGTGGGATGCAGAGAAGAAGTTAGAGAACTTGTAGGAGATCAAAGAAAAGAGACTTTCAGAACATCCAACTTCAACCCACAGGATGGAGGACACGTGCAAGCTCATCCCCAACACAGTGATGGACTATCATGGCTTCCATTGGGAATGCTACAAACGTTTCATCATGAATATGGACAGGCTGACGTCCACCTCATCACCACCATCTGATGCCTCCACACCCCAACGTACGAGCCGCATAACTTCCACGGAAGGTGATAAAATCATCTTCACGTATTTTCTCTGGATCAGAGGGTCGTAAGATGGTAAAAGTGAAAGGCACATGGACCAGTCAAGGCATGAGTCAGTTTGAATTTGATGAATGTAAGACTGTGGCGACGATGGCATAAATAAAACAGGATGAGAAGTTCCTCACAAGAATACGATGTTTGCTTGTGAAGCCAAGTTCCACAAGAATTGCCGCATGAACTATACGCAAAAACCAGAGAAATGGCGAAGTACAGATGAAGAGGCACGTGTTGACCAGTTCAACTTGATGGAAGCCCATGAAAAAGGATTTGACATAGTGGAGAAGGATGTCCTGCATGATCGGAAGATGGTGAAAAAGTGTACATATCCAATCTAGAGAATACAGAGCATAGTAATCATGCCGGAGTGAGAAATTAAAACACAAACTTGAAACCCATGAACCCTTCAAAGGCAGTCTGTCCTTCTGTGATATGGAGAAATTCCAGTCAAGCGTAGTCTATGTTTCACAGATTGACATCAACACAGCCGTGAAACATGCCTTCCAGTTGGGATCAACTGATGTTATCAAGACCACTGGTTTATCCAAGATGGGTTTGCTGAAGCACCTGATCTTAAATGGCCACCAACTCCCCGTGATTGTGACATAATTGACACTATTGTACCAAACATACTCCAAAATTTGTTATGTTATGTCATACCTGGGATGGCAGCTCCCACATCATCCCGCACACAGAGACTTGTTCTGTCAATTTGTTAGGACATCTGCCGGGCAACAACCAATGGATCGTGGAAGCTGCCAAAACACATCTTCATGAGCATGTCCATGCGTCATATGTTCAAATATGAATAACTCGTAATTCTCTTGAATAGAACGGGACACTGTGAAAGCTACTCCTTTTCATTGGAGCTGGAGACAGCGCTAGCTGAACCTGTTATGCAGTCGTCCACTCGTCTCTCCAACCAGATTGTCAGGTCACCACCAGGACCAACGGTATTCAATTCAGAATTTTTTTAATTTCGAACAGCTTCTGAATGATCTCACAGGAAAAGGATAGGATCAGTTCACACAGCTCATGGCATCATGTTACAGGAAGTTGTAAGTGATGATCATTCTGCGGAATCTGGTGACTGTCCTGAAATACCATCTCAAACAAGTAAAAAGGAAAGGTCGCTGAACCTGAAGGAGTCGGCCACACTAGAGAGAAGCTGATTCTGAAAGGAGAGGCAACCAAGAGGCCACCTGATTGGAAACCATCCTTGTCCAATGGTGAAAACAAGTGTCAGTTCATCAAACTACTTCTGAAGCTGTGGCAGAGCGATGGATACGCATCAAAACTGCATGGAAGACAAGTGATCTTCATGTATGAGGAGAATGCCACTCTGCTGACTTCCAATGATGGCCGGACGATAGTAACCCATGAACTACCCCTTCTGAAGTCATCACAGGAAACCGACTCAAGAGTTATTCTCTATGTTAATTACGCTAGGAGTAGGAATTACGGATTCGTTCGTGTGAAGAGCCCAGATTCAGACATCTTCTTCGTTCTTCTGCACTATGCTGCATCAATTGGAGACATCACCATCTTGTTTGACACTGGTGTAGGAAATAAGCAAAGATTGATTGATGTCAGCAAACTAGGAGTTGATCTCGGCCAAGACAAATGTACGGCTTTGGTGGTTCTGTATGCTTTCAGTAGATATGACAGCACTAGTGCTTTCTGAGGGATTGGCAAACTCAAACCAGTGAAACCTCTACTGAATATTCCTAAATACATTCATGTACTCAAGAAGCTGGGAGATACATGGGACCTACCTGAAGAAAGGATTGATGAGCTGGACAACTTCACTTGAGCTGCGTATGGTAGAGCATCAAAGGTGTCAAAAGTTGATGACTTCAGGCTAATTCGTATCAATGAGCTGTGTGCCAAGGATAACCGTGTTATTCCTTCAGTTGATATTGACATGGCCAATCTACCATCATGCAATCGCAGTCTCACCCAGCATGTCAGAAGAGTAAACTATCAAGTTTTCATATGGAAGAGAGCACATATTCCTGAGCCTGACGGCCACAAACTGAGCAGAAACCATAGCTGGAACATCAGCAATGGAAGCATTGAACCACTCTGGTATGATGAAGATGTGCTGCCACATAAACTGGCTGATATAGCTCAGGTAGATCCCCACCACACTGATAGTGATGACGAATCTGACATGAACATGTCTGATGGGATGGAACTATGTGCTGACAGTGACAGTGATTATGACTGAGCATCAAAATGTGACTAATTGGTTAAGTAACTATCAATGTGTGGAAAGTGTCCATACATCAACCTAGATACTGTATGTCATTGCATACAATTAAGATGTGAATAACTTTTTGGCATCTAACTACATTTTGTTTTATCAATGGCTAGCATCTAAATGAATGTCATACATACGTAATTCGCTTTAAACTGAATTATCATATTTTGAGATACTGGCTTTTGATTTGTCTGTGTTGTTGACATTTGGCACATCTTAATTCACGAGTTTTGGATATCACATTAAGCTAATATACATGTACATTATATGAAATATGTAGTGCTTTGTTTTATGCATCTAAAATTACTATGGCGTAAATGTATACCTGAAAACATACACAAATTTTGACAGTTTTGACATGTATGCCATCCATTTCCATGGTTATCTTTGCTTTCGCCACTTGATCCGCGACACTACGGTTATCTTTGAAGCATCATATCTAATCCATTTGTAATGACAGAAAGACAATTCTGGTACCAAATGAAAGATATGATGCTGCAGAGTGTTATGAATGATTATTTTGATCTTAAAAAGGCCATGGGATCAAGATAAATTGATATATTTGACAAAAATAATGATGTCATCTATGCGGTCTCGAGTGAGAATGGGGTATAGTTATTCTATGCTAATTAGGGTACATGCCATAATATTATATATTTATTGAATGCTATTATAATTATTATAATGATCAGCAGATGAAAACCTTCAATTTGATATATTACAAGTACATATTGAGACATATATGACAATACAATGACGATTGTGGTGTGGGTGATTAAATACCACGCGACATTGATGAGAAATACGATATTTCAGGGTACCATCCAAGATAGGTTGGAAATGGGTAGTGAGACCCAACCTTTTCACTGTTACCACTTCAAATCATCTTCATGGGACCCCAAAGCTTAAAAAAACATGGGTTGGTAGAGTTGTGGGGGGTGCAGGAGGGGCATATCTGGCCCATGGCCTATAATAAATATTTAAACAATATAACTTTTGAGCATTAAATTTTAACTACTTAACTAGGTTTGTTTAAATCCAATTGAATATTTAGTATAGACAAAAAATTCAAGAATATTTTTTTTAATATACTTAATTAAGATAAAACTTGATATTACTGGAATAGTTAAGTTTCTTGATAGTGACAACTACAAATGTGTAAGATTCTTTTTGAATCGGTATACTGCCACTGACTGTTTAATTTAAGTTGTCAGAAAATTCCGAATTTTTGTCCCATGTATTCGTTCATTCAGTTCATTCAGACTGTTTATTACCAAGTAGCATTTAAAAAATGTACGAGGAATTCTTGGCGTTGTGGCGTCAACATACATGCACGCTTGTTTCCCCTGCCCCCCATCATGCACACGCAAAATATACAATCAGAGACATTATGAAACTATGCTAAAACTAGTATAAATTTAAACCAAGGCCAACTGCCAACATATTTTAAGACAGTCGTACATCTATTGACATAAAGTGAACTTGATAACATAATATTAATACCGTCTGAAAATTACCTAAAAATTAAAAAGTATACATGTAGTTGAATAAATAATAAACAAATGTATAAATAAATTAGCTGACGATATAAAAACTAAGCTGACAGTTAAAAAGTAAGTACATACATGTAGTCATGTTAATAAATAATAAATAAATAAATAAATACTAAAAATAAATAAATAACTAAAAAAATAATAAATAAATAATTTAGCATGGCGACATAAAATCTAAACCGACTGAAAACAGTATCATGGCATCCCGCGGTTCAAGTGACGCACAGCCTGCGGATAAAAACTATTTTTAAGTCTAGTGGTCCTTGTCTTAATACTTCTATAGCACTTGCCAGAGGGAAGAAGTTCAAAGAGATGGTTGGCTGGGTGGGTAGTATCCCGTACAATGCTCTTGGATTTTCGCGCACAGCGAGCATGGTAAATAGATTCTATGGATGGCAACTCGCGCCCAATGATTCTAGATGCGCCCTTCACGATAACTTCTAGCCGTTGTTTCTTCTCCGGCCAAACCACACTACAATCGAGAAAGTGAGAATACTTTCAATGATTGCGCGGTAGAATCGTATCATAATCTCCTGAGCCATGCCGAATCTCCTGAGCTGCCTCAGGAAGAACAGGCGTTGTTGTACCTTTTTTGTAATGCACAGTGTGTTTGTGCACTAGCTGAGTTCGTTTGAAATTGTTGTTCCAAGGAATCTAAAAGATTCAACCTGCTGGACCTCCACGCCATTTATCGAAAATCAACAATCATTTCTTTAGTCTTTGAAACGTTCAATTCGAGATTGTTATTCGCACACCAGCCAACCATTCTCTGAACTTCCACCCTGTATGGCGTCTCATCCGCATTCTCAATGCAGCCCCCACAGTAGTGTCATCGGAAAACTTGATCACATTTACCGATTGGTCCACGGAGACACAGTCATTTGTGAAGATAGTAAACAGGAAGGGGGATAGCACACAACATTGTGGGGCACCTGTATTTAGGATAAGAGATCTGGGGATAGAGTTGTTGACTCTGACAGATTGAGGCCTGTGAAGAAGAAAGTTAAGGACCCATTGACACATGGCAGGATGTACATTCAACAATGAAAGTTTATCGAACAGCTTGAATGGGATGATAGTGTTAAATGCTGAGCTGAAGTCAATGAACAGGATCCTGGCATAGGTTCCTGGCCTGTCTAGGTGCTTCAGGGTGTGATGCAGACCTAAAGCTACCGCATCGTCTACTGATCTGTTTGCTTGATATGCAAACTGGTGCGAGTCCAGGAGGCCGTCGGTGGCCGACTTCAGTTACTTGAGTACTATGCGCTCGAACACTTTCATGGCGACTGAGGTCATTGCCACTGGACGGTAGTCGTTCAGCCCGGTGATGTTGGACTTATTGGGAATGGGTATGATAGTGGAAGTTTTGAAGCAGACTGGAACTCTGCACTGCTGGAGAGAGGAGTTGTAGATGTCTGTAAACACCGCAGAGCGTTGGTTGGCGCAGTTCTTTAGGGTATATGTGGAGATGTTGTCTGGACCCGAAGCCTTCCGCGTGCTCTGTCTCCTGAACAGTTTCCTCACCTCAGCTTCCTGGACTATGAAGGGCGGAGACAGAGAGGTACCTGATGGAAGTGGACGCTGCTCTGGTGAATAGTTACGCTTGTCGAATCTGCTGTAAAATTCGTTCAGCTGATCAGGGAATGAGGGGTCACTGCTGTTGGTGGCCGCTGCGTGTTCCTTGTACTGTGTAATCTGCCGCAGGCCATTCCAGACAGATCTGGTGTTGTTGGAAGCGAACTGGTCCTCAAGTTTGTGTTTGTATATGAATTTGGCCTTCTTGACCGCCTTCTGCGCTTCGCACTTAGCTCTCCTGAATTCTTCCCTGCTGCCGCTGATGAACGACGCGTTCTTCGCCGCCAGTTTCTGCTGGATGTCCCTGGTGAACCAAGGTTTGTCGTTGCCATACAGGGTGACAGTCTTTGTCTCCGTGCACAGCTCCTCACACAAGTTGATGTAGGATGTCACGGTGTCAGCGTACACGTCTAGGTCTGGACATGCCTCTTTAAACATGTCCCAATCTGAGCACTCCAGGCATCCACGAAGAGCTGCAGTCGACTCGTCGGTCTGCTTCTTGACAGTCTTCTTTGATGGCTTCAAAGTTTTCAGTTTCTGTCGGTACGTGGGGATGAGGACGACCGTTGCGTGATCGGACTCTCCGAGGGGAACCCTGGTGGTGGCACGGTACGCATCCTTAAAGACAGTGTGGCTGTGATCCAGGACCTTGCTATTGCGTGTGGCACAGTCTACGTACTGCTTGTACCTGGGCAGTACCTTCTTCAAATTTGTGTGATTAAAGTCACCCAGAATGATGACTACGCTGTCAGGATAGGTCGATTCTGCTGCCACCACCTGAGCAGCCAACTGGCTGACTGCCTTGGTAGCACTGGCATCAGGGGGGATGTAAACACCCAACAGCACGACCGAAGAGAACTCTCTCGGGAAATAGAACGGCTTGCAATTGATAGTTAGAGTTTCCAGTTCACGGGAACACGAAGAAGAGACAAGCTGAGTGTCATTGCACCACCGCTGATTCACAAGAAAGCACACGCCACCACCCCGCTGCTTGTCCGTCAGTTCGCTCGATCGGTCCGCTCTAAACAGAGCATGATCAAGGGGTGTCACTGCCGCGTCAGGGGTCGTGGCTTTTAATCACGTTTCCGTAAAACACAGTATAGAGGCGTCTCTTATTTCTCGTTTGTAAGTCAACAGGTGAAGAAGTTCGTCTGTTTTGTTCCTCAGTGATCGCACATTTGCTAAAACGATAGCAGGGAATGGTGGTCGAAGGTTGCGCCGGCGAAATCTACAGAGTGCGCCCCCGCGTCTACCCCGCTTGCGTGTGCGGCTTGAGGCGTTGTGTTGTGTATAACCCGTGTTGTCAACAGAAAAAGTGTCCTCCAAGGTGAAGTTTGGTTTGTACTCACAGTTCATGGATTCCCTGATTCTCAGTAGATCTTCACTATCATACTTATATAGATATATAGACTTAAACATTAGAACAATAATCGAAAACGTACACACAATCATCCACCGCCACAACGTGTCGCCATGCACCGGCGCCATCTTGGACTAGACTATTTAACAGATAATTAATTTATGTTAGTTCTAACAAGAGGTATAACAGAGTCTGTGTGCGTTCTGGTGTTATGCAAGTCAATATTAAAAAGAATTAACATACTGGTTGGCAGCATATGGTTATTAAATTGGTACACAAACTCACTCAGCTGATATTTGTATATGTAGTTTAGTTTTAGTAAGTTGTTTTTCTTGAATCATTTATCTGTGTGGGCAAGGTAATGAGACTTGGTAATTATTCTGATTGCTTACTTTTGTATAATATTAAGTTTATTTATTCTTGAGGTGTAAGTATTTTCCCAAATTAGGGCATAGTACTGTAGATGGGGGAGAATTAATGTTCAATACAGAGTTTTAATATATAGTCAAGTAAAATATGCATTAATTTATAAAGCACACCTACGATGGGTGAAACTTTAGCCACAATTGAGTTAATATGTAGTGACCAGTTTAAACGGTCCTCTAGATAAATTCCTAACAATTTTCTTGCAGTAACTTTTGTTTATATTAATTATATTTATTTTAATTACTCCAAGACAAATTTCAACAACTCCATGATGTCGTCTACGTTTAGGTTTGTTCTCTTCTTTAGTGTCTTGTCTTTCTCTAGTCTTTTTCTGACGATTTTTCAACTTCTCTGATCGGGGTCTTCGTGAACAGTGACACAACATCATATGACACAAACTATTCTCCTTAATCGGCCTTATTGTTTGTACAAACTTGTGAGAGAGAAAAACGAATGTCTGGTTATATATAATTACAATCATACAAATATGATATCTAGTTCAACGAATCAAGGACTGATAATGGAAATCAACATAGCATCTTTTAACTGTAATTGCTTTAAAGATTATATGCCTTTTTTAAATGACTTATTAATCAATTGTGATATTCTGTGTCTACAAGAGCTTATGCTTACTAAACAAGATTGTCATTTACTCAACACCTGCCATGGTGGTTACGCTGGGTACGGTGTGTCTCATGTAGACGCCTCAAGTGCTATTTTATCAGGGAGGCCATATGGTGGGGTAGGATTTCCATGGAAATGCTCCCTTGATAAATACATTACCATAATAGATCATTGCTATGACTGGCTTTGCGGCATAAAAATATGTTGGGGCAATAAAGAGTATTATTTATTAAATGTATACTTACCGTACGAAAGTGAAGAAAACCGGTACAGGTTTAATGATTATATGTCTACAATTGCTGTATACATTGGTAATATTAATAGCTCATGTATAACAATTGTCGGATATTTTAATGTGGATATTTTTAAGAAATCAATTTTTGGAGAAGTCTTTCTTGATTTCTACAAAGAGAATTCATTGTCTGGATGTGATCAGAACACTCTCCCCACAGATACATATGTTAGTTCTGCTTGGGGAACTACGCCATGGCTAGACAATGTTACATGCATTGCAGATGCAATTCATTGCATAACTAGAATGTCGATACTTTATGACTGTATTAATTCTGATCATCATCCTGTGTTGTTCACCGTTGACCTATTGTACCAGCATATGGTAGTGGTAGTGCTAACACTAATGAAATTAAGCAAGTTATACACTGGGACACCTTACACCCACATTGACTGATATTGACTCGTATAGAGAACGCAAGTACGTTGACCTGTCTAAACTGAATGTTCCCCTCGGTATTAAATGCAGTAATCCTAATTGTCACAATTGTAGTCACCATGACGACATCGATGAGCTTTATAACGCTACCGTATCCACTCTGAAGAGGTCTGGTCAAACACTTGTGTCAACTCACAAACAGTCTTATAAATATATGGAATGAGCGTGCGAAAGAATTGCACAGTGCAGCTTTGATGCCTACTGCCTGTGGAGACAGGTTGGAAAACCTAGACAAGGTGATGTTTTTAATGTCATGTAACTGTCCAGAAGCAAATGTAAGCATGCGGTTAGCAAATGTGAAAAGATACAGAAACGTATTGCTGATTCCACTGCACAAAAGTTTTGTCAAAAAGATCATCGACAGTTCTGGAAGGAAATTAAATACCATACGAACAGTAAAGTTAAACTACCAACGAACATTGATGGTATACATGGTGGTGTCAATATTGGGTCAATGTGGAAACACCACTACGAAAATATATTTAACGATGTGAAGGATAGTTGCTGTGACAATGTTCATTTTGATTCCATCAATGACTATAATGGAATTATTGTTGATGCGGTTGAAATGAAGGGTATTATTAATGAATTATCATGCAATAAGTCACCAGGTCTGAATGGTATTACTGCAGAACACATCAAGTTCGCCGATGCCCAAATTGTGGTGCTATTATCTACCCTAGTGACCTCTATTATGGTGCATGGTTATGTTCCGAAATCAGTCTCAGAGTATGTTATTGTACCGGTTATTAAAGATAAAAATAGACGGGTAAATAACAAAGGTAATTACAAGCCAATATGCCTTTCTAACATATGTTCCAAGATAATAGATACTGTGATATTCAACAGAATGGAAACATACTTGCAAACTACGCCTCATTAGTTTGGATTTAAGCCAAAACACGGAACGTAGCTGTGTGTGTTTGCATTTAAGGAATTATTAAGATTTTACACTAAACATGGTTCAGCTATGCATTTTGCATTTCTGGATGCGTCAAAAGCATTTTATCGAGTCAATCGACATAAGCTGTTAACGAAATTAGAACAGCGAGACGTACCGAAATATATTCTAAGAATACTGAGCAATGAGTTCAATAACCAATGTGTATGTATCCGATGGGGATCTACCTAGTCGGATTTCTTCTCAGGGGACAACGGTGTTAAGCAAGGTGGAAAGTTATCCCCTTTACTTTTTAATATTTACATGGCCAATTTGAGTGTACAACTATATAAACAACATATTGGTTGTAGTCTGGGTAATATCGTTGTTAATCACCTGATATACGCTGATGACCTACTTCGATTCGCTCCTTCCGCCAAAGGACTACAAACTTTACTTTACATATGGTACTGGGTGTGAGCACGACATTCAGTATAATGCTGATAAATCCCTGGTCTTGTACATTGATTCTAGAAATTATAATCTTGCCAGGGAAATGACATTAGGAGGAAAGAAGTTAAACTTCGCCACCCCTTGTAAATACCTTGGGCATGTCATTTGTAACGACTTATCGGATGAGGCTGACCTTCAAGCCAAAGTGAGACTTCTTTATGCCAAAAGTAACATGTTACGGCACAAAAATTATTTTTACTCTACTGCTGTAAAGAATAAGCTGTTTACTGTATATTTCAGTAATATTTATATGTGTTCCCTATGGGTTAATTTTAGAAAAGCTAATTTTCAGCAATTTATTGTTGCCTATAACAATTCATAAGGACATTGAACAATCTGCCGATGAGATGTAGCGCGATATTTTTAGCTTAATCAAGAGGATTAAGAGGTCTGTTAATACAATTATTCAGAGTATTGTTACTAGCGACATATACAGTACGTCGCAGTTGCGACATCAGTGGATCAAGGCTCTGCATAATTTTAAAATCATTTTAAAATATCATATTTTTATTAACATATTTACTTTTTATGTTTAGTTATTTATGTTTCTATTTTATATGGATATTTTTATCGATGTATTTTTTTCAAATTTGGACACAATGCTTGTCTGAAATTAAAACATTATTATTAATATGAATCAACAGCTTCTACAGCGTAACAACTACTTCAAAAAGGAAAACCAAGTATGTTCCACAAATCAATACCCACTGCATAATTAATATCCCATTATCCGACAGATCGGAAAGACCTACCTTTCATTATTCTCGTTATAGACATTTGAACTTCAACGGCAGCCCACCTGTCTAGCGAGACCTGTACGGTTGTGAAGGAAAAGTGGTTGCCCCAAAACGTTTTTGTGTATTGAGAACATTCCCTTTTATGTTCGTTGTTACTTTTGTCTGAGAGCCAGCTGCCATTTACTTGCTTGAAATGACCAATTGTTTGGTCGTATTTCTTAATATTCCTACTCATGGCATACTATTGCACGGCATGTTAAAATTCCAGTGTGGTGAATTGAACTGCAATACATTTAGGTGTGAATATTAAAAGGTGGGGGTAGGTGTAAATAACTGTCCATTTCAGCAACACAAAAATCGTCCCAACTATAGCAAGTCTGGTACAATTGGAAAAGTCTCTGTAGATTCTTTCCAGTGATTCCATAACCAACATGTAATTATGGTATAATGGCATTTGACATCATACCTGAATTATGTTATAACATACTCTACATATAGATCGCGGGTTAATTAGATAAGATTATCCCAACTAGAAAATTTCTGCCACAATATTTTTTCAAGAAGCTCATAACAGACATATATGAAATCCAACTGTATGCGTTTTGGAAATTGCAGCCATTTTGTAATTTTTGAAGATTTTTACAACTAGCGTTATATATGTATATGGGGGTATGGGTGTATATATTAATCCATGTCATTAACACAAAATTAAACAAACTACAACAAATAAGGTATACTTGGAAAATATGAAATCATAATAATGTCATTACATCGTAATTACATGTTAATTACGACATCTTTGGGAGAGTATTCAGACATCGTGCCAGTGCTGCCTCACTTGCTATTATTTGGAAGACATGTTGATGAAACGACCTAGTATTTCCCCTCCCCCTGTATTACCAGCACTGCACACAAATAATTTGATTATGTTATTTGCCTACTCCACATAGACTTACAAATATGAACATTGTTTTGTGAAACGAATTTTCTTTGTGGCATAAAACTAACATTTAAATCTGACGACTGTCTTCATGAGGAACGGATTTTGTTCTCCCTCTGCTCCTATCGCATACGTGACTTGTATTCTTCCAGCCTTGTGCCAAACGATTTCCCTATTTTGCAGATTCGGGTATTGTTGTAGCTCCTATGTGGGATTATATATATGCTCGCTGTCTTCTTACTGTATTCCTCTTTTTCCTTTGGATGTACTAATATTTTCTTTCTGAGATCGATGTACATTGGGACAGATGAGACGATATCATGATTTTTAGTATGCACTTCTTTGACATAATGGTATAATCATCATGTCTTTGTATTTGTTGGTGTTCTTCGTTCTGTTGGTCTTTCCTGTGATTTTGTTGTTAGTGTTGTTGTTTATCCATCTTCTGTATCAATCGACAACTGCACTATTATAGCGTCTTTGTAAAGAGTTCCTCCTCCTTTCTTATACGATGTAGTTGCACCTGTCCACTACGGTTTCAAAGACATCCAGTGTTTGATGTAACAGATGGTTTGAACTAAAGTATATGTACTGGTCGGTGTGGGTCTATATCCGAAACACCAGGAGTTTCTGTAACACATGTGCGTCTAGGTACTGACAGGAACTCCCCAGTTTTTGTCAATGATCTCCACACATTGTACCCTATGGATCCTGCATGGCCCACAATTGGACTTAGAGGATTGTCTGGCTCGTGGACAAGCAAGACAGCCCTCTGCTCGCCAGACAGTATACGACGAGCAGGGGAAGAACAAAACCAACTCCTCACGATGACTGTCGGTGGCTGTCGAAAGCTTGAAAGTAACAATCAATTCTTCCATCTGATGACAAAAAGAAAAGTCGCTTACAATTCCTTTTACTAATGCGAAGGTGTTGAAATGACTTTTTAATAGCGATATTAAAATATGAAAGTGATATTCTTCTTCAGAAGTTTCACTTTACTTTTTAATTCAATATAACTTGTTATGGTTGGTGTTTCGAATCCTAATTTGTCCATTGAATTAATTCTGGACTGTTCTGTTTCCTCGGAATCACAACAAATATACTTTATTCATGGAGTATTCAGTTCGTATATATAGACTAAAATGATCGTGGCCCCTGGTTTCAATGATTTCATTGTAGTCTTCGATTGTGTGTTTGTGGGTTCGGCCCCATCACAGGCAGGAGATACTCGGCCTCTGCTCGTCACATCGTTGAGGTCAACAAACAGGCCACGAAATTGGGGCGACTGAAGGTAACATGAGACGGCGCTAAGAGTACTGCTTCGACATCAACTCTCGGAAATATCGTAGGAATCTCGTGCAGAAGACGTCGACAATACAATGGGTGCCCCGTCGAAAGCAGAATAGACCGACTATAGTAACAACACAATTACACATCAACGTTTAACTTAAAGTTTGAACAAACGCGCGCTGTTGTCAGCATAGCAAATGCAGACATATTCTGCAGACAGTTTAGAGCAAAGAGCATTAATGTCGCAGCGGATGGCGCTTCTTAACTCCACATTTAGTGCTTTGTTTAGCCAAAGCGTCATGGACTAAACTGCTTTAATTGGCGGACTAGGACTGAACTGTTGCACTCTCCGGTACACACTATTTCCAAGTAGCTTTCTGGACATAAATCAGCAAATGTGGATTCAATGCTCACGCCACGTTTGAAGCACTTCGCTAGGAACGACAGTTCTCACGAGCAAATGTTGGGTGACTCGTCCAACAAATCTACCTTTCAACAAGACATATTGAATGGCAGTAGCGACGTGAACAACTTCACCATACAGGGCGTTCCACTTGAAATGTGCTTACCTTCGTTGTGTATCTCCTGGGAACACCAGATAACTTCCTCGTTACTGCTGTACAAGCCTGGAAGGCAACGCATTCTACCAGGATGTATTTATTTCCCTTGGCCGTCGCTGATTTGGCGGTTTGTATTAGTATAATCGTCCAGACAACAGTGCTACTTCAGCCGTCTGATCTCCCCCTACTATGGTAGCACGTCCGCCACCTTCTCCGCGATATCACTAAGTGGGTAGATGATGGATCACCAGTAGATATCATCTACTTAGATTTTCAAAAAGCTTTCGACAAAGTGCCACATCAGAGATTACTGCTTAAACTAAAAGCCCATGGCATAGGAAATGGTATAATTAACTGGATAGAAAAATGGCTGATTGACAGAAGACAACGGGTAGTTGTTGATGGGGAGGCTTCAAACTGGAAATCAGTTTTGAGTGGGGTTCCACAGGGATCAGTACTGGGACCTATATTATTCTTAATATATATAAACGATTTGGACGATGATATAGCTAGCAAGGTGTTGAAATTTGCAGATGATACAAAAGTGTTTAGAAGGATTGAAAGTGATGGTGATATACAGCATTTACAAGATGATCTTGACAGGTTGATCAAATGGTCTGAAAAGTGGCAAATGTTGTTCAATTTTGGGAAATGTAAATGCCTCCACACAGGATATGGGAACGAATATGTAGAATATACAATGGGGGGAACTGTACTAAGTACTACTGTAAAAGAAAAAGACTTAGGGCTGACAATTAGTGCTGACATGAAGGTTTCAGAGCAGTGTGGAATTGCAGCTTCAAAGGGAAATCAAATCCTTGGATTGATTAGGCGAAATATAGCATATAAAGAAAAAGAACTAATAATACCGCTGTACAAAACAATAGTTAGGCCTCATTTAGAATATTGTATACAAGCGTGGAGGCCATACCGCAAGAAGGACATAGATATGCTAGAAAGAGTACAGAGGAGAGCGACTAAAATGATACCAAAACTGAGGGATCTTAGTTATGAAAAACGCCTAAAAGAATGTGGTTTAACAACACTAGAGACCAGGAGATTGAGAGGAGATCAGATAGAAGTGTTTAAAATATTGAATGGTTATGAAAATATTGATAGAAATATGTTTTTTTCAGTTAAGAAAGATAGAAAGACTAGAGGACATGAAGTTACATTAGTAAAGGAGCAGTGTAGATTAGACGTGAG
Source organism: Paraescarpia echinospica (assembly GCA_020002185.1). Classification (NCBI taxonomy): domain Eukaryota; kingdom Metazoa; phylum Annelida; class Polychaeta; order Sabellida; family Siboglinidae; genus Paraescarpia; species Paraescarpia echinospica. The sequence goes on from JAHLWY010000215.1 coordinate 198,167, forward strand.
AAAGTTCTCATTTTCACAAAGGACTGTGAATGAATGGAACAGATTATCTGATGATTGTGTGGGTGCTAGTAGTGTGAATATGTTTAAAAATAAAATCGACACATACCTCAGAAGGGCTGGATATATGTAGATAAAAAGGTTGGACTCTAGATAAGCCAAAGGGCTTCCTTGTCCACCTGCCATCTAGAGTTAATTCTCTGGATGGCAATCTTGTTAAATCTTGTTTCTTCTGGCGTTCGTGTCGATGGAACGCCTGTTGGCGGTGCGGCGACCTCACACGTTTAGTCTGAGTACACGACGGGCGAAGCGGGCGCTGGTCGTCATCGCTATTACTGCCGCTCTGCTATGATATTTAGAGTCGCCCGAGCCAAAGACTACAAACAGTTGTTACGCGTATTTCCCGCTGTTGACACTATGTCACTCATGGTGATTATGACTAGTTGCTACTCGCTGAGGGCGATGATGATGCTGATGAAAGTAAACGCTGCTCACAGGAATGCTGGTGTTGCAAGTATAATACCTGTCACAGGATCTTCCACAGTTCCTGTTGTCTCTTGTGTATTCCAAAAGTGTCAAGCAGCAGCTGTCATTACACTTACATCAAACTAAAAGTCCCCCAGCAAAAAGGCACCTAACAAGCAGTCCAAAATGTATAAATCTGTGTCAATATTATTTATAATTACTAAAGTATATGTTGCGTCCTGGATGCCTCGCTGGCTGGCTGTCATCTGAATGGAGGTTTCACAATACAGCAAACGCGTCTTAATCCTTAACTCCGTCGTCAATTCGTTCATTTACGGCGCAATGACCAGAATGTTTCGCAACAACGACAATGTGTCACCGAGGAAACATATGCGAATACTCAGAGAAACACGACTAACACAAGACGTCGTGTCAGGATGTTTATTACTTTCTTGGATAACGAATTGCACTTACACAAATATATATTTTGAAATCGGGATATCTACCGCGAACCGAGTACATCTTTATAATGTTGTTTGTGATGTTAAATGTGTATCGACAGTCGTTTTCTCAAAGTGGCTGTATGTTCTTTGACATATAGTTGAGAACTGAATTATAGAAATATACTACATCACTAATTTCATCAAGTGCATTGCATGCAATGTTAGTTCAGGTTGTACCGTACACTTGTATTTGGTTGCGCAGGGAATGCTGGCCAAGGCCTAGCTGTACGTGTTCTTTCCTTTCCAGGAGATCAGCACAGACAGAGACATCGTCATCATCCCCGAGTGAGTGAGTGAGTGAGTGAGTGAGTGAGTGCGTGAGTGAGTGAGTGAGTGAGTGAGTGAGTGAGTGAGTGAGTGAGTGAGTGATTGAGTGAGTGAGTGACCGAGTGACCGAGTGAGTGAGTGACCGAGTGGGTATGTAAGTGAGTGAGTTATTGAGTGAGGACATACAGACAAAGAAAACTCAGTCAGCTCCTGTGAACGACGAAATTAGTGTGGTTTCAACAACACCGGTCAATAAGTATTATTGGTGGTACACGTTTGACCAAAACCTGTCGTGTTTTTGATGGGAAGCGTTTGTTCTTGTTGTATTTCTATGTGTTCGGTTAGAAAATAAGTGATATTGCATACTACGTATACGTTCCGTTACTTACCTAATCATAACAGCTTTAAGCATTGCAGCAATCTATTCACAATGTTAGTAACGTATTTAATTTGTACGATCCTCATACCTAAAATTTCACTTGCTTCACCACAGTTTCCTTGTTCGTTTGTTATCAGTTTTTTTGTTTCTAAACATTGGAACTAGGGCTTTTTCTGTTGCTGTACCAACTCTTTGGAAAATGCTCCCTCTTAGATCAGTCGTCATTTAAAAACTTTTCTTTACAACCTTGCTTATCCACCATAGCTCCCTAGCGCCTTGACGCATCTGTTGACAACTGGAATACTGCATATGGATTTCGAGATTGACCAATCCTTTTGTTTTTGATGCGCCTCTGAGCTTAGTTTCCAAGGGCTTAAGCGCAATAGTAGGTCATTTATTATTATTATTAAATTGGGGCGGTAATAAAGAACATATAACGAATATATACAGGTGTTGTCTCAGCAATATCTGCAAGAAGATACGTTTTAACGATTGCAGTAATATTCTTGGCATACAAAACAATTAGAAAGACTCACACTATTACATTTAAAAAACGAACGAAACAAAATGCCTCCTTCAATTAATACTGACTGTTTGACAAGTGCAAGGTCTGAGAACAATAGGTTGTTCATTTGCAGAATGAACATTGATCACTAAAATAGTTACATTACACTGGTCTTACGGCAGCAGGTTTGCATGATATGTGTGTGCGCCCTGTAGCCTGCACAGCACTATTGGGGTCAGCTAGGAGAAAAGTAGTAGCCTGGTGATGACTAGGCACAAGTCAACCCCCACATCGCTGTCGTGCAGATCAGGCAACTGTTTCCGAGATGACACAAGCCCACGGGGCTCTGGCGGACTAGGAGAGGAGATGTGTGCCACCTAGTCTATAAACCCACTGAGATGCGCAAACGAGGAACACGAAGACCACACCGGATCGGCCACCGCCTTCTGAATAATAAGAATAATAAGAATAAATTTATTATTATTTGCAACTTTTCAGTTGGATTGTACATACATTCACCATAAAATCCCCAAATCATACAAGTATCATACCGTTACAATGCGACACAACATTATGTTACAATACTCATAAAACATGTTGCACTCAATAAAATAACGCAACACAACGGAATTTCTCAATACTTAGTGACCGAGCGTTGAGACTCAGAATCGTTGGTAAGCCCCACCGTGGATTGAACGCAAGCGTGACTAAATTGTCTGCATTCACACCTGTTGTTCTGTGTTGTGGTATGCTACGGCAACGGGTGATTATAGGTCGAACATTGAGAGCTCCGTATTCCGTACATGGCATGGCCGTGTTATTTCGGCCGCTTACCTAGTCCCTTTTCGTATGATGTTTGCTTTTGTGGCCCTTTTGACCACATACAAAGCACGACAGAAAGACTGATACCGTCACTCTGGAATGCTGACGCGTCGCAAGAAACAAGAAGTTTTGATCGTTGTCAACGAACCGGGCGCCCGTGTCACTACACTTATCTCTCAGCAAACTGTTAATTTCCTTAATATTGTCTTCTTGTGTCCCTGTTGTGTCAAGCAAGACACCGCTAATCATCACATGGTTGATGTTCTCTGTTGCTTTGGTGATGAGGTCGCTGAAATCTTGCTTCACTTCCTCTATATCCGAGTCTTCCATGACTGTATTACCAGACACGATAGTTAGTTCGTCCGCCTCTTTGCACGCCTCTTTGCACGCCTCTTTGCACGCCTCGCCCCACTGGACAGCTACTAGTAGCTTTTGGAGTAGCTCTGTATGCCTTGTGCAAGGCCACCTGTTCGTTGTCCGCAGTGGTGACCTTATGAATGTCACGCCCAGTCTGGTTATCAACCATGAAAACAATGCGTGGTTTCTAACTTGTCACTGCGGCGAAGGATTTCCGCTCAATAGGCGCCTGTTTTAAGCTTGCCACGTCCGATGATAGTTTGCCAAGCTTGTCATATACCATTCTGATATCGTTGTTATGGATTACTTCATCTCGTAGAGTTGCAACTTGCTCGATTAGAGCAGTGTTTTCATTCATGGTGGCATCATTTGTGTTGGACTGCGTCTTCACCAGTTGAATTAATTCCGCATTGTTTTCATTTAACTGTAGCATTGACGCTTCGAGTTTTGATACAGTGTTAACCAGTTGCAGGACAACACTACGCAGTTTTCTGCATGCGTGGCAGCTCTACAAGCCAATAATCTCATCTGGCTGTTCTCCAACACATTCGTAAAGCACCCACAGTTGGCACACGTGGCATTGCACCATACTGTCGGTTTCTTTGCCCTTGTGTCTGCACTGTGGGATGCAGAACCGCTATCACAGAGAGCTGTGTGGATGTTTGAACCGGCAAAAGTGTCAAGTTAGACAGCATGGCGTCAGTGACGGTGAGTTCTAGTTCGTCAAGACAATTGTCGCTTTCTAACGATGACCATGTAGCTGAGATTGCAGAAGAATCGGAAAACAAGAACCTTTGGATAAGATTCGATCTAGAGAAATTGCAAGATCCAAACATTGCAAAGCAATTTAAAGGGACAGTTGGGGGACGATTTGCATCGCTTAACTTCTTGGAGACTGATATCAACAACCTTGTCAGCACGATTGGCACGGTAATGCGCGACACCGCTAAGGATGTACTAGGCAAACCAAAGAGAAAACGAGAGCCTTGGGTACCACATGATGTAATGATGCTTTGTGACCAGAGACGAGATTTGAAAAATAGATCAAACCCGCGAAGAGTACATCTGATCATGTGTAGTTCAAATGACTCTGGCGAGTACTGAGACGTTACTACATCGAGTATAGTGACACTACTTGAATCGCTGTATGGACCATCAACAAGCGCAGTGTTACACCCGGATGTATTAGCTATTAACTTTGTACACGAGGCTTTTTATGTTTGTTAAATCTAAGTTGATGGCCGTCTTTGATAGTATTGCCCCCTTGAAGTATGTCCGTATTAAACAGCGCACAGCCCCCTGAATGCCCGGGGAGATATTGCATATAATTCATGAAAGAGATCAGGCGTTTGCTAAATTTAAAAAGAGCAAAGACCATAGTTGATACGGCAAATACATTTATCTTCGGAATCAGGTCCAATGTAAGAGGAAACAGGCCAAATCAGATTTCATTGCAAAGAAGGCTGAATAATATAAACAACAACCGAAGAAATTGTGGCAAATGGTAAAAAGCCTCAGAACTTCGTCTCAAAGTAAAACTAAGCCAGGGAGCATAGGACTCAATATCGACAGTAACATATGTTTTGATAAAGTAAAGGTGTCTGAGTATTTTAACAATTTGTTTACTAACATAGCCTCAACACTGTTTGACAAACTTCCACCAAGTAATGGGAAATATGGGTGGCAACACATCCAAGAATATTACAGATCATTAGGTGTCACCAGTAACAGTTTCAGTTTTAGATAAGTCACCGAAAATAAAGTATTAGGGATCCTGAACAACATGAACTCGAGCAAGGCGACTAGTTTGGACCAATTGTCACCAATATTTATTAAGGATGGTGCCGAATTCATTGAGTCTCCTTTGGCGCATATTTTAAATTTATCTTTGTCAACCGGCGAAATTCCAGACGATATTAATTCAGCAAGGGTGATAGGTAGGTAGGTTTTATTTGGAATTGTATAAATTATACATACAAACATAAACAATCGGTAAAACTAGAGACAAAATGATATACAATTCCAGGTTGACAGTTGAGCCAATCATGGCTGTAAGTTGTTTTAATTATTCCAATGTAAGATGATAATGATTAAGAAAAATGGTCGCCGTCATCCCCAAAATAACTGTTATCAACAATGATTTCTCGTGTAGTGTGTTGGTTACATTGCTATAATTAATAGAACATATATGTAAATGTAAAAACAGTAATATTAGATGATAAATGTTCACATAAGTAATCTTGCAAAAAAACATGTGGTTATGCCAAGCTTCAGCAATGGTATTATAATATTACTTAAGTAGAATAATATTATATCAAACACATATGTCAGACGTTTTGGGGTGGAATGAGATTAAACTAGAACACCATACCCCTTACAACATTTGCTTTTAATGATAATATAAAACTTTTTAAATTGTATAACAGTTGGAATTGTATTCCATATCTTCGGACCTATACATAACAAACAGTTTGAAGATATTTGGGTAGAACTGATGATAGGACGTATATTACAGGTTTGTCATGTTTTGTAAAAGTGAATGTCATAGGTAAATGTAAAAATATCAGATAATGAATGTGGAGACTCCCGTGGACATAATAATACATACATTTTCCAACTTCAATTTTATCAATATCATGCAATTTTATTAAATTTAAACATGCAAAGAGGGGATGTGAATGTTCCCAATAGTTTGTTTTAAGAATGGAACGAACTTTTTTGCATAATGAATAATTTTCCGATATGAGTTTTGTATATGGATCCCCACAAAATGAATCCGTATGTCAAGTAGGGTTAAAATAAAGTGTAATAAATTATTTTAAGTGGAGCTACTGGAAGGTAGCGGTTAACTTTATTGATTATGTATAAAGCACTAGTTAGCTTATTTTGCATGCATTTTATGTTCTTGCCAATCAAGCCTGTCATCTACATGAAGGCCTAGAAATGTTATACATTTTGTTCGCTGAATTATGTTATTAGATATCATTAATAATAACTTTTTCGTTCTGAGCAGGATGAGATCTAGAAAATAACATGCATTTTGTCTTATAAATATTTAAAAAATAGTTTATTGGCACGAAACCAGTCAGCTAATATTTCAAGTTCTTTATTCATACCTTTATATTTTTCATTAATTTGTTTTCCAGTTTTGTGTATAGTAATGTCATTAGCAAACATTTTGCACATATTTACACAGAATGGAAGGTCACTAATATATAAAATAAACTAAAGCGGACCGAGGATAGACCCATGTGGGACACCGTGTGTGATATCCTGCTGAAGTGAGTCACAAGAACTGTACTTGACATACTGTTTCCTATTTGAAAGGTAACTCTTAACCCATTTGAGTGGAGTATCCCTTATACTGCAATATTCAAGTTTGTGTAATAGGATTTGGTGGTTGATAGTATCGAATGCTTTACTTAGATCCAGAAAAACAGTAAGGACCGAGTCCTTTTTTCTAGTGCATTAATAATGTCAATAGTAAAAGCGGTAATAGCATTAGTTGTTGAATGTTTCTCACGAAAACCATATTGGGTATTGTTCAATATATTGTCTTTTTTGTATAAAATCATAAGTCCTTCTCCTTCTATGTACAATTTACGAAAAAATAATAGTAAGCTAGAAGCCGGTAACTACAGGCCTCTTTCGATTCTCAATGCAACCTCGAAAGCATTTGAGAGAATTGTCTATCAACAGCTGGACGAGTACCTCCAAACACATCAGCTCCTACATGAGCATCGATCTAGTCTTAGATTCTCCTATTCTACCGACACATGTTTGGTACATCTCACAGACTTCATAAAACAGGAACAGGATAAAGGCAATTATAGGTATGGTGCTTCTTGACCTTCAAAGGGCTTTTGAAACGGTAGACCATAGGATTCTGCTTCAAAAACTGGAAGCTATCGGACTTCATAAATCTACGTTAGTCTGGTTTCAGTCATATTTATATGAACGCCAGCAATCAGTGGAAATTGGTGGTACTTTATCTAAGCCGGCGACTGCAATGTGAGGTGTCCGACAAGGGTCAACTCTTGGACCCCTTACTCTTGTAATATATATATATATATATATATTACTTACTCTTGTAATATATATATATATATTACAAGAGTAAGGGGTCCAAGAGTATATATATATATATATGTGTGTGTGTATATATATATATATATATATATATATGCTATTTCCGTGCCTGTTCAATGCAAACTTATTTTATTACCTGATGATTTGGCCCTCATAGTTTCGGGTAAGAACACCCAAGTAATTTTTCAGAGCTTGGAGCTCCTAACAAGACTCAATTTAAATGTCTTGTGAAACAATTTTTGTTCAATTACCTTAATAATCAGGAAGCCAGCTTATTTGTCTACAATTAATTCCATTTTGTTTTTGAGGTACCCGTATCTACTAAAACAGTGGGTATTGAGATATCTTACAAATCAGGCGGGAAGCTTCTTTACTAATAACATCATTTTTAATGTATAATCAAAACGTTCTGTTAAATTATCTTAATAATCTGGGCTCTACTGGAGGATAGGTCTTTTTATTTGTTTAAATATGTTATTGTTGTCGCATCTTAAATTGTAAAAAAAATTTTTTTTAGATTTGGCGTTATGTATATCTAGTATATGAGTCGGTTTTTTCAAATGACTTAATGATCAGGAGGTAATCTCCCTTTCAATATCATCAGTAGTATTGTCTTTTGACATCTGAATATTAGCTTTGACATCTGAATATTGACATCTGAATTACTGTTGTGTTAGTCTTTGTTATTTTATCATATTTTATTAATAACTGTGTCATATATCTGTCTGTGTTTGTCCACACACCACAGTGGAAACAAGTGCGTGCACACTCTTGTGTCATAAACATATCGTGTACTTTGTATTTATATTTTATCTATTTACACGTTTACATTTTTATATTTAATAAAACAATCAATAAATCAAAATAATCAAAATTGGACAATCGTTTCGAACGTCAGTTTGGGTACGCCAAGGATGGCTTTTATCACCAATGCAGTTCAACTTATACCTTGAAAATATAATGCAAGAAAGACTACCGCCTGCAATCGCACATGTTCGTATTAACGAAGACTACGCGGCACCACCAATGTTGACCCACATTCGATACGACAGGCTCGAAGTGTTGCGCCATAGCAAAGTAATAACGAAATATAATGGACTCTCTGAGCCGGTGTACTGCCTATTGAAACTACTTGAGTTAGCCGTACCACCGTGCGGGTGTAAAGGCGGCAAGAACCGTAGACACACACGTACTTCAACACACACTGCGCCTGTTGTGAAATCGACCTCACTGTCAAGTCAAGCGACATCTGTGATCGTAACAGCCAGGACACATATCCCCAGAGCAGTCCGATCACAACGTATATCGACTGTGATCGGACATCGACCAGTCACCAGGCACGCAACAAATGAACTGCACACATCCTCACAAATACGTGACAACTTGATTACTCTGACACTATCATACAATCCTGGCAACTGCATAAACCTTGCTCTGATAAGTGCAAGATCCGTAAGGAACAACACTGATTTATTACTGATTATATCCAAGAACATGATCTTGACATCATCACGCTTACAGAGACGTGGCTGACAGATGACCCCAAGGACATCTCAGATACCAGCAAATTGATCCCGGATGGATGTAACTTCGTCCACCAACCTCGACTGGACCGACGGGGTGGGGGAATTGGTGTTTTATACAATTTATGATTTTATCGCGACAGTGGCCAGCATTGTCCGTCCAGTGCCTCGAGGTGGTGTTTGCTACACCATCAAGTGTTATCAGGTTATTACTCGTTCACAAACCTCCATCCACAGGCCGAGGTGGAGTTTCTTTCAAAACGCGTATGGCCGAGTTCACCAATCTCCTGGAACTTTTCACAGCACAGTTGACTGGACTAATTATCGTGGGCGATTTTAACATCCGCTATAGAAAGGTCGGAAATAAAGACTCAAACGACTTCTCTGATCTCCTGCACGTCATCAACTTGCAGCAGCATGTTCGTGATCCGACACGCACCGTCAACAATATTTTGGACCTCGTATTTTCACCATCGTGAGGAAAGAGTTGTGACACCAGTGACAGTAGGATCCCTGCTCACCGATCACCACGCCGCTGTACACTGCCTGCTCCAAGCACCAAAGCCGGACCGAACAAAGAAGCGGGTTTCTTATCGAAGATATGCTGCAATCAATCTCACGATTTTCAGATCAGATTTCGAACTTTCACATCTGGCAACAAGCCCGTGCAACAACATTACAGACCTGTCGCAACAGTATGACATCTCCTTGCAAGAAATGTTAGACAGCCACGCCTCATTAATCACACGGTCAATTACTGTGCGCCCAAACACGCCTTGGCACACAATGGAATTATCGCTTGCTAAGCGAAAGCTCCGACAAGCAGAGCGGAAATGGATACTGACAGAGCTGCAGATTCACCGAGACATCTACACTGGACAATGTGAAACGCACAAACAACAAATGCAGTCTACAAAAAAAAAAATTATGAATGTGCACGTAACAACAAAGCACTGTTCAGGATCATGGATGACCCGATGAAGAGAAAAAACTGCTCCAAAACTGTTCAGTCCTGTGTCTGGTTTTGCACAACTGGTATATGACTTTCGCGTGCACTTCACGCGCAAAGTGTTAGACATTCGCAGCCAGTGCCGGCCAACTTCAAACATGCTGTGATCACACCTATTAAAGAAACCAAACCTTGATTCAGACTCGATGAACAACTACCGGCCTATATCGAACTTGTCATTTGTTTCAAAGTTACTGGAGCGCCACGTAGCATACCACGTTCGCCAGCATCTACACAACAACAATTTGATGGACAATTTCCAAAGAGCGTACAGACAACATCACAGCACTGAGACAGCACTGGTGCGCATTCAGAACGACCATCTCCTTTCCCTTTGACAAAAGGAAAGGTATGCTGTCAGTGCTGCTCGATATGAATGCGGCGTTTGACACTGTTGACCACTCGATGTTAATCAACTAGCTGCGCTGCATAGGCATTGAAGGCATTGCACTGAAATGGCTGGAGTCATACCTGTCGAACCGGACTCAGTCAGTGTGCATTAGTGGCCACAACTCACATAGAACATTGATCGAGTCAGACATCCCACTGGGGTCTGTGCTAGGCCCAATCCTCTTCTCCATCTACACTCTGCCATTGGGTGCTATCTTCAGAAGGCACAATCTGCAATACCATCTTTATGCAGATGACGCCCAACTGTATGTTGACCTGAGTGGAACGCGGGATGGAGAAGCCGCTGATGCGGTTGACCGCATCGAGCGATGCATCGAAGAAGCGAAGCAGTGGATGTCAGACCACAATCTACTGCTGAACGAAAACAAGACCGAGGCTATTATCATTACGGCACCAAATCGTAAACACCTGCATGAGGTTTCGTGTGTTACTGTATGCGGATGTAACATTGTTCCGTCACCGACCTTCCGCAACATCGGGATTACAATCGACTCTGGACTAACAATGTCGTCACACGTGTCACGGATGTGCAAGTCAGCGTACTACCACCTGTACGCAATTTCAAAAATAAGACATTGTCTTACTACTGATGCGTGTAAGACACTAGTCCACGCCCTCATGACATCGCGGCTGGACTACAGTAACGCGGTCCTGTACGGCATCACCGAGGCACTTATGAACAAGTTGCAGATGGTACAGAACTCGGCGGCAAGACTTATCTCAAGACACCGAAAGCACCAGCACATAACACCTGTGCTGGTCGAACTGCACTGGCTTCCATTGCAGTTCGAGCTGATGTCATTGAGCAGTG